>CALNHX010005577.1:0-104290 GCA_940337035.1 Agriotes lineatus | reverse complement strand
ACAGTCTCTAGCATTCTGCAATTACTGTCTATTAATTGTAATATGTTACATACTGCTAGTACCATTCTGAGGACATTAAGCAGCCGCGCTCAGACACCGAAATAGTGTTACTAAAATAAAAAAATCTAAGAGCGTTTCCACTATCTAAATGATACCAAAAACGTCTCAGAGCATCCGTAAGTACGTTTACAGGCATTAGCATGCCATTTTGTCTACTTCTAAAACAGTAGGTGCCATTCCGATGCATTTAAAGTTAGTTTACAGTTGTTTTCGTACAGTCTCTAGCATTCTGCAATTACTGTCTATTAATTGTAATATGTTACATACTGCTAGTACCATTCTGAGGACATTAAGCAGCCGCGCTCAGACACCGAAATAGTGTTACTAAAATAAAAAAATCTAAGAGCGTTTCTACTATCGAAATGATACCAAAAACGTCTCAGATCGTCCGTCAGAGCGTTTACAGGCTCTAGCATGCCATTTTGTCTACTTCTAAAACAGTAGGTGCCATTCCGATGCATTTAAAGTTAGTTTACAATTGTTTTCGTACAGTCTCTAGCATTCTGCAATTACTGTCTATTAATTGTAATATGTTACATACTGCTAGTACCATTCTGAGGACATTAAGCAGCCGCGCTCAGACACCGAAATAGTGTTACTAAAATAAAAAAATCTAAGAGCGTTTCTACTATCGAAATGATACCAAAAACGTCTCAGATCGTCTGTCAGAGCGTTTACAGGCTCTAGCATGCCATTTTGTCTACTTCTAAAACAGTAGGTGCCATTCCGATGCATTTAAAGTTAGTTTACAGTTGTTTTCGTACAGTCTCTAGCATTCTGCAATTACTGTCTATTAATTGTAGTATGTTACATACTGCTAGTACCATTCTGAGGACATTAAGCAGCCGCGCTCAGACACCGAAATAGTGTTACTAAAATAAAAAAATCTAAGAGCGTTTCTACTATCGAAATGATACCAAAAACGTCTCAGATCGTCCGTCAGAGCGTTTACAGGCTCTAGCATGCCATTTTGTCTACTTCTAAAACAGTAGGTGCCATTCCGATGCATTTAAAGTTAGTTTACAGTTGTTTTCGTACAGTCTCTAGCATTCTGCAATTACTGTCTATTAATTGTAATATGTTACATACTGCTAGTACCATTCTGAGGACATTAAGCAGCCGCCCTCAGACACCGAAATAGTGTTACTAAAATAAAAAAATCTAACAGCGTTTCTACTATCGAAATGATACCAAAAACGTCTCAGATCGTCCGTCAGAGCGTTTACAGGCTCTAGCATTCCATTTTTTCTACTTCTAAAACAGTAGGTGCCATTCCGATGCATTTAAAGTTAGTTTACAGTTGTTTTCGTACAGTCTCTAGCATTCTGCAATTACTGTCTATTAATTGTAATATGTTACATACTGCTAGTACCATTCTGAGAACATTAAGCAGCCGCGCTCAGACACCGAAATAGTGTTACTAAAATAAAAAAATCTAACAGCGTTTCTACTATCGAAATAATACCAAAAACGTCTCAGATCATCCGTAAGTATGTTTACAGGCTTTAGCATGCCATTTTTTCTACTTCTAAAACAGTAGGTGCCATTCCGATGCATTTAAAGTTGGTTTACAGTTGTTTTCGTACAGTCTCTAGCATTCTGCAATTACTGTCTATTAATTGTAATATGTTACATACTGCTAGTACCATTCTGAGGACATTAAGCAGCCGCGCTCAGACACCGAAATAGTGTTACTAAAATAAAAAAATCTAAGAGCGTTTCTACTATCGAAATGATATCAAAAACGTCTCAGATCATCCGTCAGAGCGTTTACAGGCTCTAGCATGCCATTTTGTCTACTTCTAAAACAGTAGGTGCCATTCCGATGCATTTAAAGTTAGTTTACAGTTGTTTTCGTACAGTCTCTAGCATTCTGCAATTACTGTCTATTAATTGTAATATGTTACATACTGCTAGTACCATTCTGAGGACATTAAGCAGCCGCGCTCAGACACCGAAATAGTGTTACTAAAATAAAGATCTAACAGCGTTTCTACTATCGAAATGATACCAAAAACGTCTCAGATCATTCGTAAGTACGTTTACAGGCTTTAGCATGCCATTTTTTCTACTTCTAAAACAGTAGGTGCCATTCCGATGCATTTAAAGTTAGTTTACAGTTGTTTTCGTACAGTCTTTAGCATTCTGCAATTACTGTCTATTAATTGTAATATGTTACATACTGCTAGTACCATTCTGAGGACATTAAGCAGCCGCGCTCAGACACCGAAATAGTGTTACTAAAATAAAAAAATCTAACAGCGTTTCTACTATCGAAATGATACCAAAAACGTCTCAGATCATCCGTAAGTACGTTTACGGGCTTTAGCATGCCATTTTTTCTACTTCTAAAACAGTAGGTGCCATTCTGATGCATTTAAAGTTAGTTTACAGTTGTTTTCGTACAGTCTTTAGCATTCTGCAATTACTGTCTATTAATTGTAATATGTTACATACTGCTAGTACCATTCTGAGGACATTAAGCATCCGCGCTCAGACACCGAAATAATGTTACTAAAATAAAAAAATCTAAGAGCGTTTCTACTATCGAAATGATACCAAAAACGTCTCAGATCATCCGTAAGTACGTTTACAGGCCTTAGCATGCCATTTTTTCTACTTCTAAAACAGTAGGTGCCATTCCGATGCATTTAAAGTTAGTTTACAGTTGTTTTCGTACAGTCTTTAGCATTCTGCAATTACTGTCTATTAACTGTAATATGTTACATACTGCTAGTACCATTCTGAGGACATTAAGCAGCCGCCCTCAGACACCGAAATAGTGTTACTAAAATAAAAAAATCTAACAGCGTTTCTACTATCGAAATGATACCAAAAACGTCTCAGATCGTCCGTCAGAGCGTTTACAGGCTCTAGCATGCCATTTTGTCTATTTCTAAAACAGTAGGTGCCATTCCGATGCATTTAAAGTTAGTTTACAGTTGTTTTCGTACAGTCTCTAGCATTCTGCAATTACTGTCTATTAATTGTAATATGTTACATACTGCTAGTACCATTCTGAGGACATTAAGCAGCCGCGTTCAGACACCGAAATAGTGTTACTAAAATAAAAAAATCTATGAGCGTTTCCACTATCTAAATGATACCAAAAACGTCTCAGAGCATCCGTAAGTACGTTTACAGGCTTTAGCATGCCATTTTTTCTACTTCTAAAACAGTAGGTGCCATTCCGATGCATTTAAAGTTAGTTTACAGTTGTTTTCGTACAGTCTCTAGCATTCTGCAATTACTGTCTATTAATTGTAATATGTTACATACTGCTAGTACCATTCTGAGGACATTAAGCAGCCGCGCTCAGACACCGAAATAGTGTTACTAAAATAAAAAAATCTAAGAGCGTTTCTACTATCGAAATGATACCAAAAACGTCTCAGATCGTCCGTCAGAGCGTTTACAGGCTCTAGCATGCCATTTTGTCTACTTCTAAAACAGTAGGTGCCATTCCGATGCATTTAAAGTTAGTTTACAGTTGTTTTCGTACAGTCTCTAGCATTCTGCAATTACTGTCTATTAATTGTAATATGTTACATACTGCTAGTACCATTCTGAGGACATTAAGCATCCGCGCTCAGACACCGAAATAGTGTTACTAAAATAAAAAAATCTAACAGCGTTTCTACTATCGAAATGATACCAAAAACGTCTCAGATCATTCGTAAGTACGTTTACAGGCTTTAGCATGCCATTTTTTC
Source organism: Agriotes lineatus (assembly GCA_940337035.1). NCBI lineage: Eukaryota > Metazoa > Arthropoda > Insecta > Coleoptera > Elateridae > Agriotes > Agriotes lineatus. The sequence goes on along the minus strand of CALNHX010005577.1, from coordinate 100,517 downwards.
TACTTCTAAAACAGTAGGTGCCATTCCGATGCATTTAAAGTTAGTTTACAATTGTTTTCGTACAGTCTCTAGCATTCTGCAATTACTGTCTATTAATTGTAATATGTTACATACTGCTAGTACCATTCTGAGGACATTAAGCAGCCGCGCTCAGACACCGAAATAGTGTTACTAAAATAAAAAAATCTAAGAGCGTTTCTACTATCGAAATGATACCAAAAACGTCTCAGATCGTCCGTCAGAGCGTTTACAGGCTCTAGCATGCCATTTTGTCTACTTCTAAAACAGTAGGTGCCATTCCGATGCATTTAAAGTTAGTTTACAGTTGTTTTCGTACAGTCTCTAGCATTCTGCAATTACTGTCTATTAATTGTAGTATGTTACATACTGCTAGTACCATTCTGAGGACATTAAGCAGCCGCGCTCAGACACCGAAATAGTGTTCTTCTTCTTCTTCTTCTTCTGATGGGGCTTGCTGTAAGCTGCACTGAGACCTATTGGTCCATTGTGCTCCCATCTAATTTGTTATGGGTCTCGTTCGAAGAGGCCGGTTTCCAACGCGAAGGAAAGAATCCTACCCATAGGAACGTCCCTTATTGCCTGGGGTTCCACCAGGCCGGCTCCAAAATGTTTATGTCGCAGTGTTAGGAGAGCCACACATTGACATAAGACGTGAATTGAGGTTTCTTCCTCCAACTGGCACTTTCTGCAGGTGGCATCATTTACGATTCCAATTGTGAATAAGTGCTTCTGTAAGTGACCGTGTCCTGTTAGTAAACCAGTCACGATCCTAATGTTTTTCCTGCTCATTGACAGGAGAGTAAAGGTGTTGGTAGGCGACATTTCCCCGATGAGGAGTTTTGCCTGACGTAGCCTTGGTACCGAGGCCCAGTTGGCGCTAGATTGGTTACTTAACCAGCGCTCAACATGTCGCTTTGCGGTGGCACGGGTAATTCCTAAAGCCGGCTCAGGGCCGATGAGCGGCTCTTGAGAACCTCTTCTGGCTAGAGCATCAGCTTCTTCGTTACCCTCTATTTCACTATGGCTTGGTACCCATAGTAGTTTCACCCAGTTTGTTGTACCGAGTCTGTTCAGTGTCTGGCAACATTCCAGAACCAACCTGGAGTTGATTCTGGGTGAACTCAATGCTCTTAGTGCTGCCTGACTGTCTGTGCAGATGTAAATATGCAGATTGGAATAACCTCTTTGAAGGTTCTCCTGAGCACAGGTTAGGATGGCAAATACCTCCGCCTGGAATACAGTGGCATGTTTTCCTAGGGCAACGGTGAGTTTGACCCTCGGCCTACAGCCGTAGATGCCAGCACCAGATCCCCCCGCCATCCTGGAGCCGTCTGTGTACCAAACAAGTCCCCTTGGAGTGAGAAGACGCTGTTGCTGACACCAATCGTTCCTATCAGGGATGACAACCTGAAAAGCTTTATAGAACATGTAAAGCGGAGCCATGAAGTCGCTCCTTGTGAGAAGTTCTGGGACCTTCTCAAAATGTTGGATGATCCCTGAGTGTCCCACTTGTTCCCCTTTCATGGCCCACATCTGGCCTTGGCTTAGTCTGTAGGCTGATTTCCTGGCCTCCGCCTCAATCACTAGGTGGAGGGGCGGAAGCCCCAGAAGCACCTCCAGAGCTGCCGTAGGAGCAGTGCGCATTGCTCCAGTTATGCCTAAACAAGCCAATCTCTGTAGTCTGTTGAGGCTGTTTCTGATTGTTGCCTTGCTGGTTGCTGGCCACCAAACAAGAGCAGCATATGTTATTATTGGTCTTGTAACCACCGTGTAAAGCCATTTGGTGACACGGGGCTTGAGACCCCAGCTGGTTCCAAAGGTCCGTCTACATCTCCACAGAGAAGCAGTGGCCCTTTGAATTTGTCTCTCTACATGAGTCCTCCAGTTCAGCTTTGAATCCAGGATAACTCCAAGATATCTGACCGATTCGGAGGGCTGGAGAGCTTTTCCGAAGATTGTGGGCTGTCTGAGACCCTCGATTCTCCTTCTTTTGGTGAAGATGACAAGTTCTGCCTTGGTAGGATTAATCCTGAGCCCTTGCCTTACACACCAGTTTTGTACAGTAATGAGGGCTTCTTGCATGATCCCACTTACTGTGCCAGCAAACTTTCCCATTGCTAATATTGCAAGGTCATCAGCGTAACCTAGCACAAAGATGCCTTTTGCAGAGAGCTCCCTTAGTAGCCCGTCCACGACCAGACACCATAACATTGGAGACAGGACTCCACCCTGAGGACAGCCCCTAGTGACCGTCGCTCTTATGGAGAACTCGTCTGCTGAAACGATTACCTGTCGGCCCGACAGCATAGAACCGATCCATCTTATCAACGACGGTTCGATCCCGTGCCTTTCGGCCGCTACACAGATAGAATCGAAGGAAGTATTATCAAACGCCCCTTCTATGTCTAAGAATGCACCGAGCGAAAGCTCTTTGTGGTGCAGGGTTTTCTCTATCTTTGAAACGATCGCATGGAGTGCCGTCTCAACTGACTTGCCTTGTTGGTAGGCGTGTTGTGATGGGTGCAGCGGAAAAGCCACCAATGCTCCATCCTTAATATACCTTTCAATCAATCTCTCCTGCACCTTTAGCAGGAAAGAAGTCAGGCTGATAGGTCTAAAGTCCTTTGCGGTATCATGCATTGCATGTCCCGCTTTGGGTAGGAAAATTACTTTGACCGTCCTCCAGGGCACAGGAATGTGTCCTAGGGCCAGGCTAGTACGAAAAATGTGATATAGGGGCCGTAACAGCACCTCCAATCCATGCTGTAGCAGAGCAGGAAAAATTCCGTCAGCACCAGCGCTCTTATATGGTTCAAAGGTGAACAGTGCCCACTTCAAACGATCTAGACTCACTACCTTTGAGGCCGTCTTCCAGTCCATCGCGGTGTGCGCGATGCGTGGGGGCCTCTCAGGTAGAGCTTCTTGTACAAGACTGGAGCCGGGGAAGTGAACATCAATGAGATGCTTGAGAGCCCCCTCTCTGGTGTCCGTGAAGGTACCCGATGGGAGCTTCAGCATCCCCAGCCTGGAACCTGGAGTTTTGGAAAACACCTTTTGCAGTCTAACTGCTTCTGGTAGGCATTCAATACTTTCGCAGAAGGCCCGCCAGGTGTCTCTTCTACTTCTGCGTATGCAGCTTTTGTATGACCGGAGGGACAGTTTATAATTGTCCCAGTCCAGTTGAGACTTTGTGAGTCTGGCTCTATTAAAGAGCCTGCGCGTTTCTTTGCGGAGGGACTGGAGTTCGGGGTTCCACCATGGAGTCCTTTTACCATCCCTGCATCGCTTCACAGGGCAATTAGTCTCGTATGACTCTATGATGGAGCGGTGTACAAGGTCAACGCTCTCTTCTAGCTCGTCAGAATTTTTTGGAATGATTCTGACCAAATCTAACCTATTTCGGAGGTCCTGTTTATAGCCTTCCCAATTGGTTGCTCTGGGATTTCTAAAAATATTCGACGCTGGCGGCCGCTTTAGATTTAGATTGAAAGTGATATGACGGTGACCCGAAAGGGAGGGTTCCGTCGATACCTGCCAGTCTTTGACTAACGGAGCGACCGTAGCGGTGCCCACTGTTATGTCGATGACTTCTTGCCTTCTGTCGGTGACAAAGGTAGGTGTAGTACCACAGTTTAGTACCTCCAACTTCGTAGTGTAGAGATACTCCATTAGGCCTCTACCTCGTGGGTTGATGTCTGTGCTGCCCCAACAGATGTGGTGCGCATTGGCGTCACACCCTACCAGCAGAGGTAAATTATTTGTGTCACAGTAGCTTACCAGTCCCTGAAACTCTGGGGTAGGTGGCAGCTCCTGTGCATCGTAAGGGAAGTAGGCAGAACTAAGAACAAAGCTCCTCCTGCTGTTGCCATCTATAAGACCAATTTTGACTGCCACTAGATCCCATGAACAGAAATTGGGCAATATATGTATATCGGTTAGTCCCGAAGAGTATATGCAAACTCTCGGTATAACCGCACTTGTGCAATAAAACAAAGAACCGCTATTGAGACATAGCCCCTGGACAGAGCCATGTCGTACCCATGGTTCCTGAATAAGTGCTATATTAATATTATTATTTGTAAGCCTCCTCTGCAAAGCATAGGAGGCTGCTATGCTGTGTTGCAGGTTGATTTGTAAGAGATGGATACTATTCATTAAGGGAAAAGCGTCCACTCCTACTCCTGCGCCTCCGTCGCATCTTCTGCCTCCGCAGCAGAGTCAGACACCTCCATGTCTTCCAGCTCTGCTACGGGCGGCTTTTCTTTTGCATGTTTGGGGTCCCAGAAAGAGACCCTTACCATGCCCGCATATGCCTTCATGCCGAGTTGCTTCAGAACCGACACGGAGAGCCCGTCCACGCCAAGAACAAGCCTGAGCCCTTTGGACTCGACCCGTCCGGCATGCCGGATCCTCCAGAGATCGGTCCGAAGTCCCGGATTCTGGCGTTTTAACCTCCTTAAGATGGTAGCCCCGTCCTCAGGTACTCCCGGTATCCAGGCTACCATCTTACTCAGCCTGGGAACGGAGTCGCCCTCTAAAAAAACGAGTTCGACTCCTGTTCTCGTGCTGATCTTACCGACGGTTTCTTTTAACCAGGTCTTGGAGAAGGCATCGGAACATGTGACCATAATGATCCCTTGTTCCGTCCTTCTGAAATCGTCGTATTTTGGGTGGGGCCCCTCATCTGGGATCCCATCCATGTATTCGCCGAGGGTAAGTTGAATTTCCCCGGCAAGCTCCACAGAAATTTGCGACTCCGGGAAGTGTCCCCGAGCAATCGCAACCCTGAGTTCTTTGTTGGCCGCTTGACTGTACGAGAGCCCGGGTCGGACCCTCTTGGCGGCTTTCTGTGCACTAGGAGGAGTCTCCTTCTCTGGGCGGCCCCGTTTGGAGCCCCCAGCAGAGAGTGTGACCTTCTCCGTGGCACTAGGTTGGTCTGTGACAGTAGTGCCTCTGGTGAGAAGCTCCTGCTGTGTGTCAGTACCTGTCGACGGGCCTGGTTGGTCACTGGTAGCCAACCTGGCCTTCGCCTTTTTGCACCGTCTTCTCTCTGCACCGCAACGGTTTCTCTTAGTAAGAGGCCCTTTTTGCGATGCAGGGTCGGTTTCTGAGGAGGGCCCCGAAACGGTTCCCTCCTCATTGGGTAGTATTGGAGGGGCTCCAGTAGAGGAGCACCCTCCTGGGGTGGTCAGAGTAGGACCTGCAACGGATCCCTCCTCTGAAGGGGTGTTTGGGTTTTTAAAAATGTCTTCCAAATTAATCCCACGAGTAGTCAGGAAAGGAGGTCCGCTCCTGCAGAGCCTGTTGCAGGAGTAGGGCTAAGGGACCATGGAAGGGCGCCAGGTATTCCATGGGCATCGTTCAAGGCACTGTCACCCTGTGCCATCCAGCTCTCGGCACGATAGCTTCCACCTTAGCTTGGGGTTAGTTTATCGACTTCCCGGTCTAGATCCGAAGGGTTTAGTTTAAACAGGGCCACCACGGGAAGGATGCAATCTCAGATCACATAGTCAAGGACTACCCAACGGTCTTGAAAGACCGGAAGCGAAAAGTGCAATACTTCCAGAACTTCCCTGTGGGCTGCCTTCTGCCAGGGGACATAATTAAATGTCAGCCCTGATGTCCGGCAGCCCACTCGACCCCTGTTAGTGTTACTAAAATAAAAAAATCTAAGAGCGTTTCTACTATCGAAATGATACCAAAAACGTCTCAGATCGTCCGTCAGAGCGTTTACAGGCTCTAGCATGCCATTTTGTCTACTTCTAAAACAGTAGGTGCCATTCCGATGCATTTAAAGTTAGTTTACAGTTGTTTTCGTACAGTCTCTAGCATTCTGCAATTACTGTCTATTAATTGTAATATGTTACATACTGCTAGTACCATTCTGAGGACATTAAGCAGCCGCCCTCAGACACCGAAATAGTGTTACTAAAATAAAAAAATCTAACAGCGTTTCTACTATCGAAATGATACCAAAAACGTCTCAGATCGTCCGTCAGAGCGTTTACAGGCTCTAGCATGCCATTTTGTCTACTTCTAAAACAGTAGGTGCCATTCCGATGCATTTAAAGTTAGTTTACAGTTGTTTTCGTACAGTCTCTAGCATTCTGCAATTACTGTCTATTAATTGTAATATGTTACATACTGCTAGTACCATTCTGAGGACATTAAGCAGCCGCGCTCAGACACCGAAATAGTGTTACTAAAATAAAAAAATCTAACAGCGTTTCTACTATCGAAATAATACCAAAAACGTCTCAGATCATCCGTAAGTATGTTTACAGGCTTTAGCATGCCATTTTTTCTACTTCTAAAACAGTAGGTGCCATTCCGATGCATTTAAAGTTGGTTTACAGTTGTTTTCGTACAGTCTCTAGCATTCTGCAATTACTGTCTATTAATTGTAATATGTTACATACTGCTAGTACCATTCTGAGGACATTAAGCAGCCGCGCTCAGACACCGAAATAGTGTTACTAAAATAAAAAAATCTAAGAGCGTTTCTACTATCGAAATGATATCAAAAACGTCTCAGATCATCCGTCAGAGCGTTTACAGGCTCTAGCATGCCATTTTGTCTACTTCTAAAACAGTAGGTGCCATTCCGATGCATTTAAAGTTAGTTTACAGTTGTTTTCGTACAGTCTCTAGCATTCTGCAATTACTGTCTATTAATTGTAATATGTTACATACTGCTAGTACCATTCTGAGGACATTAAGCAGCCGCGCTCAGACACCGAAATAGTGTTACTAAAATAAAAAAATCTAACAGCGTTTCTACTATCGAAATGATACCAAAAACGTCTCAGATCATTCGTAAGTACGTTTACAGGCTTTAGCATGCCATTTTTTCTACTTCTAAAACAGTAGGTGCCATTCCGATGCATTTAAAGTTAGTTTACAGTTGTTTTCGTACAGTCTTTAGCATTCTGCAATTACTGTCTATTAATTGTAATATGTTACATACTGCTAGTACCATTCTGAGGACATTAAGCAGCCGCGCTCAGACACCGAAATAGTGTTACTAAAATAAAAAAATCTAACAGCGTTTCTACTATCGAAATGATACCAAAAACGTCTCAGATCATCCGTAAGTACGTTTACGGGCTTTAGCATGCCATTTTTTCTACTTCTAAAACAGTAGGTGCCATTCCGATGCATTTAAAGTTAGTTTACAGTTGTTTTCGTACAGTCTTTAGCATTCTGCAATTACTGTCTATTAATTGTAATATGTTACATACTGCTAGTACCATTCTGAGGACATTAAGCATCCGCGCTCAGACACCGAAATAATGTTACTAAAATAAAAAAAATCTAAGAGCGTTTCTACTATCGAAATGATACCAAAAACGTCTCAGATCATCCGTAAGTACGTTTACAGGCCTTAGCATGCCATTTTTTCTACTTCTAAAACAGTAGGTGCCATTCCGATGCATTTAAAGTTAGTTTACAGTTGTTTTCGTACAGTCTTTACCATTTTGCAATTACTGTCTATTAACTGTAATATGTTACATACTGCTAGTACCATTCTGAGGACATTAAGCAGCCGCCCTCAGACACCGAAATAGTGTTACTAAAATAAAAAAATCTAACAGCGTTTCTACTATCGAAATGATACCAAAAACGTCTCAGATCGTCCGTCAGAGCGTTTACAGGCTCTAGCATGCCATTTTGTCTACTTCTAAAACAGTAGGTGCCATTCCGATGCATTTAAAGTTAGTTTACAGTTGTTTTCGAACAGTCTCTAGCATTCTGCAATTACTGTCTATTAATTGTAATATGTTACATACTGCTAGTACCATTCTGAGGACATTAAGCAGCAGCGCTCAGACACCGAAATAGTGTTACTAAAATAAAAAAATCTATGAGCGTTTCCACTATCTAAATGATACCAAAAACGTCTCAGAGCATCCGTAAGTACGTTTACAGGCTTTAGCATGCCATTTTTTCTACTTCTAAAACAGTAGGTGCCATTCCGATGCATTTAAAGTTAGTTTACAGTTGTTTTCGTACAGTCTCTAGCATTCTGCAATTACTGTCTATTAATTGTAATATGTTACATACTGCTAGTACCATTCTGAGGACATTAAGCAGCCGCGCTCAGACACCGAAATAGTGTTACTAAAATAAAAAAATCTAAGAGCGTTTCTACTATCCAAATGATACCAAAAACGTCTCAGATCGTCCGTCAGAGCGTTTACAGGCTCTAGCATGCCATTTTGTCTACTTCTAAAACAGTAGGTGCCATTCCGATGCATTTAAAGTTAGTTTACAGTTGTTTTCGTACAGTCTCTAGCATTCTGCAATTACTGTCTATTAATTGTAATATGTTACATACTGCTAGTGCCATTCTGAGGACATTAAGCAGCCGCGCTCAGACACCGAAATAGTGTTACTAAAATAAAAAAATCTAACAGCGTTTCTACTATCGAAATGATACCAAAAACGTCTCAGATCATTCGTAAGTACGTTTACAGGCTTTAGCATGCCATTTTTTCTACTTCTAAAACAGTAGGTGCCATTCCGATGCATTTAAAGTTAGTTTACAGTTGTTTTCGTACAGTCTTTAGCATTCTGCAATTACTGTCTATTAATTGTAATATGTTACATACTGCTAGTACCATTCTGAGGACATTAAGCAGCCGCGCTCAGACACCGAAATAGTGTTACTAAAATAAAAAAATCTAACAGCGTTTCTACTATCGAAATGATACCAAAAACGTCTCAGATCATCCGTAAGTACGTTTACGGGCTTTAGCATGCCATTTTTTCTACTTCTAAAACAGTAGGTGCCATTCCGATGCATTTAAAGTTAGTTTACAGTTGTTTTCGTACAGTCTTTAGCATTCTGCAATTACTGTCTATTAATTGTAATATGTTACATACTGCTAGTACCATTCTGAGGACATTAAGCATCCGCGCTCAGACACCGAAATAATGTTACTAAAATAAAAAAATGTAAGAGCGTTTCTACTATCGAAATGATACCAAAAACGTCTCAGATCATCCGTAAGTACGTTTACAGGCCTTAGCATGCCATTTTTTCTACTTCTAAAACAGTAGGTGCCATTCCGATGCATTTAAAGTTAGTTTACAGTTGTTTTCGTACAGTCTTTAGCATTCTGCAATTACTGTCTATTAACTGTAATATGTTACATACTGCTAGTACCATTCTGAGGACATTAAGCAGCCGCCCTCAGACACCGAAATAGTGTTACTAAAATAAAAAAATCTAACAGCGTTTCTACTATCGAAATGATACCAAAAACGTCTCAGATCGTCCGTCAGAGCGTTTACAGGCTCTAGCATGCCATTTTGTCTACTTCTAAAACAGTAGGTGCCATTCCGATGTATTTAAAGTTAGTTTACAGTTGTTTTCGTACAGTCTCTAGCATTCTGCAATTACTGTCTATTAATTGTAATATGTTACATACTGCTAGTACCATTCTGAGGACATTAAGCAGCCGCGCTCAGACACCGAAATAGTGTTACTAAAATAAAAAAATCTAACAGCGTTTCTACTATCGAAATAATACCAAAAACGTCTCAGATCATCCGTAAGTATGTTTACAGGCTTTAGCATGCCATTTTTTCTACTTCTAAAACAGTAGGTGCCATTCAGATGCATTTAAAGTTGGTTTACAGTTGTTTTCGTACAGTCTCTAGCATTCTGCAATTACTGTCTATTAATTGTAATATGTTACATACTGTTCGTACCATTCTGAGGACATTAAGCAGCCGCGCTCAGACACCGAAATAGTGTTACTAAAATAAAAAAATCTAAGAGCGTTTCTACTATCGAAATGATATCAAATACGTCTCAGATCATCCGTCAGAGCGTTTACAGGCTCTAGCATGCCATTTTGTCTACTTCTAAAACAGTAGGTGCCATTCCGATGCATTTAAAGTTAGTTTACAGTTGTTTTCGTACAGTCTCTAGCATTCTGCAATTACTGTCTATTAATTGTAATATGTTACATACTGCTAGTACCATTCTGAGGACATTAAGCAGCCGCGCTCAGACACCGAAATAGTGTTACTAAAATAAAAAAATCTAACAGCGTTTCTACTATCGAAATGATACCAAAAACGTCTCAGATCATTCGTAAGTACGTTTACAGGCTTTAGCATGCCATTTTTTCTACTTCTAAAACAGTAGGTGCCATTCCGATGCATTTAAAGTTAGTTTACAGTTGTTTTCGTACAGTCTTTAGCATTCTGCAATTACTGTCTATTAATTGTAATATGTTACATACTGCTAGTACCATTCTGAGGACATTAAGCAGCCGCGCTCAGACACCGAAATAGTGTTACTAAAATAAAAAAATCTAACAGCGTTTCTACTATCGAAATGATACCAAAAACGTCTCAGATCATCCGTAAGTACGTTTACGGGCTTTAGCATGCCATTTTTTCTACTTCTAAAACAGTAGGTGCCATTCCGATGCATTTAAAGTTAGTTTACAGTTGTTTTCGTACAGTCTTTAGCATTCTGCAATTACTGTCTATTAATTGTAATATGTTACATACTGCTAGTACCATTCTGATGACATTAAGCATCCGCGCTCAGGCACCGAAATAATGTTACTAAAATAAAAAAATCTAAGAGCGTTTCTACTATCGAAATGATACCAAAAACGTCTCAGATCATCCGTAAGTACGTTTACAGGCCTTAGCATGCCATTTTTTCTACTTCTAAAACAGTAGGTGCCATTCCGATGCATTTAAAGTTAGTTTACAGTTGTTTTCGTACAGTCTTTAGCATTCTGCAATTACTGTCTATTAACTGTAATATGTTACATACTGCTAGTACCATTCTGAGGACATTAAGCAGCCGCCCTCAGACACCGAAATAGTGTTACTAAAATAAAAAAATCTAACAGCGTTTCTACTATCGAAATGATACCAAAAACGTCTCAGATCGTCCGTCAGAGCGTTTACAGGCTCTAGCATGCCATTTTGTCTACTTCTAAAACAGTAGGTGCCATTCCGATGCATTTAAAGTTAGTTTACAGTTGTTTTCATACAGTCTCTAGCATTCTGCAATTACTGTCTATTAATTGTAATATGTTACATACTGCTAGTACCATTCTGAGGACATTAAGCAGCCGCGCTCAGACACCGAAATAGTGTTACTAAAATAAAAAAATCTAACAGCGTTTCTAATATCGAAATGATACCAAAAACGTCTCAGATCATTCGTAAGTACGTTTACAGGCTTTAGCATGCCATTTTTTCTACTTCTAAAACAGTAGGTGCCATTCCGATGCATTTAAAGTTAGTTTACAGTTGTTTTCGTACAGTCTTTAGCATTCTGCAATTACTGTCTATTAATTGTAATATGTTACATACTGCTAGTACCATTCTGAGGACATTAAGCAGCCGCGCTCAGACACCGAAATAGTGTTACTAAAATAAAAAAATCTAACAGCGTTTCTACTATCGAAATGATACCAAAAACGTCTCAGATCATCCGTAAGTACGTTTACGGGCTTTAGCATGCCATTTTTTCTACTTCTAAAACAGTAGGTGCCATTCCGATGCATTTAAAGTTAGTTTACAGTTGTTTTCGTACAGTCTTTAGCATTCTGCAATTACTGTCTATTAATTGTAATATGTTACATACTGCTAGTACCATTCTGAGGACATTAAGCATCCGCGCTCAGACACCGAAATAATGTTACTAAAATAAAAAAATCTAAGAGCGTTTCTACTATCGAAATGATACCAAAAACGTCTCAGATCATCCGTAAGTACGTTTACAGGCCTTAGCATGCCATTTTTTCTACTTCTAAAACAGTAGGTGCCATTCCGATGCATTTAAAGTTAGTTTACAGTTGTTTTCGTACAGTCTTTAGCATTCTGCAATTACTGTCTATTAACTGTAATATGTTACATACTGCTAGTACCATTCTGAGGACATTAAGCAGCCGCCCTCAGACACCGAAATAGTGTTACTAAAATAAAAAAATCTAACAGCGTTTCTACTATCGAAATGATACCAAAAACGTCTCAGATCGTCCGTCAGAGCGTTTACAGGCTCTAGCATGCCATTTTGTCTACTTCTAAAACAGTAGGTGCCATTCCGATGCATTTAAAGTTAGTTTACAGTTGTTTTCGTACAGTCTCTAGCATTCTGCAATTACTGTCTATTAATTGTAATATGTTACATACTGCTAGTACCATTCTGAGGACATTAAGCAGCCGCGCTCAGACACCGAAATAGTGTTACTAAAATAAAAAAATCTAACAGCGTTTCTACTATCGAAATAATACCAAAAACGTCTCAGATCATCCGTAAGTATGTTTACAGGCTTTAGCATGCCATTTTTTCTACTTCTAAAACAGTAGGTGCCATTCCGATGCATTTAAAGTTGGTTTACAGTTGTTTTCGTACAGTCTCTAGCATTCTGCAATTACTGTCTATTAATTGTAATATGTTACATACTGTTAGTACCATTCTGAGGACATTAAGCAGCCGCGCTCAGACACCGAAATAGTGTTACTAAAATAAAAAAATCTAAGAGCGTTTCTACTATCGAAATGATATCAAAAACGTCTCAGATCATCCGTCAGAGCGTTTACAGGCTCTAGCATGCCATTTTGTCTACTTCTAAAACAGTAGGTGCCATTCCGATGCATTTAAAGTTAGTTTACAGTTGTTTTCGTACAGTCTCTAGCATTCTGCAATTACTGTCTATTAATTGTAATATGTTACATACTGCTAGTACCATTCTGAGGACATTAAGCAGCCGCGCTCAGACACCGAAATAGTGTTACTAAAATAAAAAAATCTAACAGCGTTTCTACTATCGAAATGATACCAAAAACGTCTCAGATCATTCGTAAGTACGTTTACAGGCTTTAGCATGCCATTTTTTCTACTTCTAAAACAGTAGGTGCCATTCCGATGCATTTAAAGTTAGTTTACAGTTGTTTTCGTACAGTCTTTAGCATTCTGCAATTACTGTCTATTAATTGTAATATGTTACATACTGCTAGTACCATTCTGAGGACATTAAGCAGCCGCGCTCAGACACCGAAATAGTGTTACTTAAATAAAAAAATCTAACAGTGTTTCTACTATCGAAATGATACCAAAAACGTCTCAGATCATCCGTAAGTACGTTTACGGGCTTTAGCATGCCATTTTTTCTACTTCTAAAACAGTAGGTGCCATTCCGATGCATTTAAAGTTAGTTTACAGTTGTTTTCGTACAGTCTTTAGCATTCTGCAATTACTGTCTATTAATTGTAATATGTTACATACTGCTAGTACCATTCTGAGGACATTAAGCATCCGCGCTCAGACACCGAAATAATGTTACTAAAATAAAAAAATCTAAGAGCGTTTCTACTATCGAAATGATACCAAAAACGTCTCAGATCATCCGTAAGTACGTTTACAGGCCTTAGCATGCCATTTTTTCTACTTCTAAAACAGTGGGTGCCATTCCGATGCATTTAAAGTTAGTTTACAGTTGTTTTCGTACAGTCTTTAGCATTCTGCAATTACTGTCTATTAACTGTAATATGTTACATACTGCTAGTACCATTCTGAGGACATTAAGCAGCCGCCCTCAGACACCGAAATAGTGTTACTAAAATAAAAAAATCTAACAGCGTTTCTACTATCGAAATGATACCAAAAACGTCTCAGATCGTCCGTCAGAGCGTTTACAGGCTCTAGCATGCCATTTTGTCTACTTCTAAAACAGTAGGTGCCATTCCGATGCATTTAAAGTTAGTTTACAGTTGTTTTCGTACAGTCTCTAGCATTCTGCAATTACTGTCTATTAATTGTAATATGTTACATACTGCTAGTACCATTCTGAGGACATTAAGCAGCCGCGCTCAGACACCGAAATAGTGTTACTAAAATAAAAAAATCTATGAGCGTTTCCACTATCTAAATGATACCAAAAACGTCTCAGAGCATCCGTAAGTACGTTTACAGGCTTTAGCATGCCATTTTTTCTACTTCTAAAACAGTAGGTGCCATTCCGATGCATTTAAAGTTAGTTTACAGTTGTTTTCGTACAGTCTCTAGCATTCTGCAATTACTGTCTATTAATTGTAATATGTTACATACTGCTAGTACCATTCTGAGGACATTAAGCAGCCGCGCTCAGACACCGAAATAGTGTTACTAAAATAAAAAAATCTAAGAGCGTTTCTACTATCGAAATGATACCAAAAACGTCTCAGTTCGTCCGTCAGAGCGTTTACAGGCTCTAGCATGCCATTTTGTCTACTTCTAAAACAGTAGGTGCCATTCCGATGCATTTAAAGTTAGTTTACAGTTGTTTTCGTACAGTCTCTAGCATTCTGCAATTACTGTCTATTAATTGTAATATGTTACATACTGCTAGTACCATTCTGAGGACATTAAGCAGCCGCGCTCAGACACCGAAATAGTGTTACTAAAATAAAAAAATCTAACAGCGTTTCTACTATCGAAATGATACCAAAAACGTCTCAGATCATTCGTAAGTACGTTTACAGGCTTTAGCATGCCATTTTTTCTACTTCTAAAACAGTAGGTGCCATTCCGATGCATTTAAAGTTAGTTTACAGTTGTTTTCGTACAGTCTTTAGCATTCTGCAATTACTGTCTATTAATTGTAATATGTTACATACTGCTAGTACCAATCTGAGGACATTAAGCAGCCGCGCTCAGACACCGAAATAGTGTTACTAAAATAAAAAAATCTAACAGCGTTTCTACTATCGAAATGATACCAAAAACGTCTCAGATCATCCGTAAGTACGTTTACGGGCTTTAGCATGCCATTTTTTCTACTTCTGAAACAGTAGGTGCCATTCCGATGCATTTAAAGTTAGTTTACAGTTGTTTTCGTACAGTCTTTAGCATTCTGCAATTACTGTCTATTAATTGTAATATGTTACATACTGCTAGTACCATTCTGAGGACATTAAGCATCCGCGCTCAGACACCGAAATAATGTTACTAAAATAAAAAAATCTAAGATCGTTTCTACTATCGAAATGATACCAAAAACGTCTCAGATCATCCGTAAGTACGTTTACAGGCCTTAGCATGCCATTTTTTCTACTTCTAAAACAGTAGGTGCCATTCCGATGCATTTAAAGTTAGTTTACAGTTGTTTTCGTACAGTCTTTAGCATTCTGCAATTACTGTCTATTAACTGTAATATGTTACATACTGCTAGTACCATTCTGAGGACATTAAGCAGCCGCCCTCAGACACCGAAATAGTCTTACTAAAATAAAAAAATCTAACAGCGTTTCTACTATCGAAATGATACCAAAAACGTCTCAGATCGTCCGTCAGAGCGTTACAGGCTCTAGCATGCCATTTTGTCTACTTCTAAAACAGTAGGTGCCATTCCGATGCATTTAAAGTTAGTTTGCAGTTGTTTTCGTACAGTCTCTAGCATTCTGCAATTACTGTCTATTAATTGTAATATGTTACATACTGCTAGTACCATTCTGAGGACATTAAGCAGCCGCGCTCAGACACCGAAATAGTGTTACTAAAATAAAAAAATCTAAGAGCGTTTCCACTATCTAAATGATATCAAAAACGTCTCAGAGCATCCGTAAGTACGTTTACAGGCTTTAGCATGCCATTTTTTCTACTTCTAAAACAGTAGGTGCCATTCCGATGCATTTAAAGTTAGTTTACAGTTGTTTTCGTACAGTCTCTAGCATTCTGCAATTACTGTCTATTAATTGTAATATGTTACATACTGCTAGTACCATTCTGAGGACATTAAGCAGCCGCGCTCAGACACCGAAATAGTGTTACTAAAATAAAAAAATCTAAGAGCGTTTCTACTATCGAAATGATACCAAAAACGTCTCAGATCGTCCGTCAGAGCGTTTACAGGCTCTAGCATGCCATTTTGTCTACTTCTAAAACAGTAGGTGCCATTCCGATGCATTTAAAGTTAGTTTACAATTGTTTTCGTACAGTCTCTAGCATTCTGCAATTACTGTCTATTAATTGTAATATGTTACATACTGCTAGTACCATTCTGAGGACATTAAGCAGCCGCGCTCAGACACCGAAATAGTGTTACTAAAATAAAAAAATCTAAGAGCGTTTCTACTATCGAAATGATACCAAAAACGTCTCAGAGCATCCGTAAGTACGTTTACAGGCTTTAGCATGCCATTTTTTCTACTTCTAAAACAGTAGGTGCCATTCCGATGCATTTAAAGTTAGTTTACAGTTGTTTTCGTACAGTCTCTAGCATTCTGCAATTACTGTCTATTAATTGTAATATGTTACATACTGCTAGTACCATTCTGAGGACATTAAGCAGCCGCGCTCAGACACCGAAATAGTGTTACTAAAATAAAAAAATCTAAGAGCGTTTCTACTATCGAAATGATACCAAAAACGTTTCAGATCGTCCGTCAGAGCGTTTACAGGCTCTAGCATGCCATTTTGTCTACTTCTAAAACAGTAGGTGCCATTCCGATGCATTTAAAGTTAGTTTACAATTGTTTTCGTACAGTCTCTAGCATTCTGCAATTACTGTCTATTAATTGTAATATGTTACATACTGCTAGTACCATTCTGAGGACATTAAGCAGCCGCGCTCAGACACCGAAATAGTGTTACTAAAATAAAAAAATCTAAGAGCGTTTCTACTATCGAAATGATACCAAAAACGTCTCAGATCGTCCGTCAGAGCGTTTACAGGCTCTAGCATGCCATTTTGTCTACTTCTAAAACAGTAGGTGCCATTCCGATGCATTTAAAGTTAGTTTACAGTTGTTTTCGTACAGTCTCTAGCATTCTGCAATTACTGTCTATTAATTGTAGTATGTTACATACTGCTAGTACCATTCTGAGGACATTAAGCAGCCGCGCTCAGACACCGAAATAGTGTTACTAAAATAAAAAAATCTAAGAGCGTTTCTACTATCGAAATGATACCAAAAACGTCTCAGATCGTCCGTCAGAGCGTTTACAGGCTCTAGCATGCCATTTTGTCTACTTCTAAAACAGTAGGTGCCATTCCGATGCATTTAAAGTTAGTTTACAGTTGTTTTCGTACAGTCTCTAGCATTCTGCAATTACTGTCTTTTAATTGTAATATGTTACATACTGCTAGTACCATTCTGAGGACATTAAGCAGCCGCCCTCAGACACCGAAATAGTGTTACTAAAATTAAAAAATCTAACAGCGTTTCTACTATCGAAATGATACCAAAAACGTCTCCGATCGTCCGTCAGAGCGTTTACAGGCTTTAGCATGCCATTTTGTCTACTTCTAAAACAGTAGGTGCCATTCCGATGCATTTAAAGTTAGTTTACAGTTGTTTTCGTACAGTCTCTAGCATTCTGCAATTACTGTCTATTAATTGTAATATGTTACATACTG
Source organism: Agriotes lineatus (assembly GCA_940337035.1). Lineage (NCBI taxonomy): Eukaryota > Metazoa > Arthropoda > Insecta > Coleoptera > Elateridae > Agriotes > Agriotes lineatus. Next base: position 83,115 of record CALNHX010005577.1, on the reverse strand, counting down.
CTAGTACCATTCTGAGGACATTAAGCAGCCGCGCTCAGACACCGAAATAGTGTTACTAAAATAAAAAAATCTAACAGCGTTTCTACTATCGAAATAATACCATAAACGTCTCAGATCATCCGTAAGTATGTTTACAGGCTTTAGCATGCCATTTTTTCTACTTCTAAAACAGTAGGTGCCATTCCGATGCATTTAAAGTTGGTTTACAGTTGTTTTCGTACAGTCTCTAGCATTCTGCAATTACTGTCTATTAATTGTAATATGTTACATACTGCTAGTACCATTCTGAGGACATTAAGCAGCCGCGCTCAGACACCGAAATAGTGTTACTAAAATAAAAAAATCTAAGAGCGTTTCTACTATCGAAATGATATCAAAAACGTCTCAGATCATCCGTCAGAGCGTTTACAGGCTCTACCATGCCATTTTGTCTACTTCTAAAACAGTAGGTGCCATTCCGATGCATTTAAAGTTAGTTTACAGTTGTTTTCGTACAGTCTCTAGCATTCTGCAATTACTGTCTATTAATTGTAATATGTTACATACTGCTAGTACCATTCTGAGGACATTAAGCAGCCGCGCTCAGACACCGAAATAGTGTTACTAAAATAAAAAAATCTAAGAGCGTTTCTACTATCGAAATGATACCAAAAACGTCTCAGATCGTCCGTCAGAGCGTTTACAGGCTCTAGCATGCCATTTTGTCTACTTCTAAAACAGTAGGTGCCATTCCGATGCATTTAAAGTTAGTTTACAGTTGTTTTCGTACAGTCTCTAGCATTCTGCAATTACTGTCTATTAGTTGTAATATGTTACATACTGCTAGTACCATTCTGAGGACATTAAGCAGCCGCGCTCAGACACCGAAATAGTGTTACTAAAATAAAAAAATCTATGAGCGTGTCCACTATCTAAATGATACCAAAAACGTCTCAGAGCATCCGTAAGTACGTTTACAGGCTTTAGCATGCCATTTTTTCTACTTCTAAAACAGTAGGTGCCATTCCGATGCATTTAAAGTTAGTTTACAGTTGTTTTCGTACAGTCTCTAGCATTCTGCAATTACTGTCTATTAATTGTAATATGTTACATACTGCTAGTACCATTCTGAGGACATTAAGCAGCCGCGCTCAGACACCGAAATAGTGTTACTAAAATAAAAAAATCTAAGAGCGTTTCTACTATCGAAATGATACCAAAAACGTCTCAGATCGTCCGTCAGAGCGTTTACAGGCTCTAGCATGCCATTTTGTCTACTTCTAAAACAGTAGGTGCCATTCCGATGCATTTAAAGTTAGTTTACAGTTGTTTTCGTACAGTCTCTAGCATTCTGCAATTACTGTCTATTAATTGTAATATGTTACATACTGCTAGTACCATTCTGAGGACATTAAGCAGCCGCGCTCAGACACCGAAATAGTGTTACTAAAATAAAAAAATCTATGAGCGTGTCCACTATCTAAATGATACCAAAAACGTCTCAGAGCATCCGTAAGTACGTTTACAGGCTTTAGCATGCCATTTTTTCTACTTCTAAAACAGTAGGTGCCATTCCGATGCATTTAAAGTTAGTTTACAGTTGTTTTCGTACAGTCTCTAGCATTCTGCAATTACTGTCTATTAATTGTAATATGTTACATACTGCTAGTACCATTCTGAGGACATTAAGCAGCCGCGCTCAGACACCGAAATAGTGTTACTAAAATAAAAAAATCTAAGAGCGTTTCTACTATCGAAATGATACCAAAAACGTCTCAGATCGTCCGTCAGAGCGTTTACAGGCTCTAGCATGCCATTTTTTCTACTTCTAAAACAGTAGGTGCCATTCCGATGCATTTAAAGTTAGTTTACAGTTGTTTTCGTACAGTCTCTAGCATTCTGCAATTACTGTCTATTAATTGTAATATGTTACATACTGCTAGTACCATTCTGAGGACATTAAGCAGCCGCGCTCAGACACCGAAATAGTGTTACTAAAATAAAAAAATCTAACAGCGTTTCTACTATCGAAATGATACCAAAAACTCTCAGATCATCCGTAAGTACGTTTACGGGCTTTAGCATGCCATTTTTTCTACTTCTAAAACAGTAGGTGCCATTCCGATGCATTTAAAGTTAGTTTACAGTTGTTTTCGTACAGTCTTTAGCATTCTGCAATTACTGTCTATTAATTGTAATATGTTACATACTGCTAGTACCATTCTGAGGACATTAAGCATCCGCGCTCAGACACCGAAATAATGTTACTAAAATAAAAAAATCTAAGAGCGTTTCTACTATCGAAATGATACCAAAAACGTCTCAGATCATCCGTAAGTACGTTTACAGGCCTTAGCATGCCATTTTTTCTACTTCTAAAACAGTAGGTGCCATTCCGATGCATTTAAAGTTAGTTTACAGTTGTTTTCGTACAGTCTTTAGCATTCTGCAATTACTGTCTATTAATTGTAATATGTTACATACTGCTAGTACCATTCTGAGGACATTAAGCATCCGCGCTCAGACACCGAAATAATGTTACTAAAATAAAAAAATCTAAGAGCGTTTCTACTATCGAAATGATACCAAAAACGTCTCAGATCATCCGTAAGTACGTTTACAGGCCTTAGCATGCCATTTTTTCTACTTCTAAAACAGTAGGTGCCATTCCGATGCATTTAAAGTTAGTTTACAGTTGTTTTCGTACAGTCTTTAGCATTCTGCAATTACTGTCTATTAACTGTAATATGTTACATACTGCTAGTACCATTCTGAGGACATTAAGCAGCCGCCCTCAGACACCGAAATAGTGTTACTAAAATAAAAAAATCTAACAGCGTTTCTACTATCGAAATGATACCAAAAACGTCTCAGATCGTCCGTCAGAGCGTTTACAGGCTCTAGCATGCCATTTTGTCTACTTCTAAAACAGTAGGTGCCATTCCGATGCATTTAAAGTTAGTTTACAGTTGTTTTCGTACAGTCTCTAGCATTCTGCAATTACTGTCTATTAATTGTAATATGTTACATACTGTTAGTACCATTCTGAGGACATTAAGCAGCCGCGCTCAGACACCGAAATAGTGTTACTAAAATAAAAAAATCTAAGAGCGTTTCTACTATCGAAATGATATCAAAAACGTCTCAGATCATCCGTCAGAGCGTTTACAGGCTCTAGCATGCCATTTTGTCTACTTCTAAAACAGTAGGTGCCATTCCGATGCATTTAAAGTTAGTTTACAGTTGTTTTCGTACAGTCTCTAGCATTCTGCAATTACTGTCTATTAATTGTAATATGTTACATACTGCTAGTACCATTCTGAGGACATTAAGCAGCCGCGCTCAGACACCGAAATAGTGTTACTAAAATAAAAAAATCTAACAGCGTTTCTACTATCGAAATGATACCAAAAACGTCTCAGATCATTCGTAAGTACGTTTACAGGCTTTAGCATGCCATTTTTTCTACTTCTAAAACAGTAGGTGCCATTCCGATGCATTTAAAGTTAGTTTACAGTTGTTTTCGTACAGTCTTTAGCATTCTGCAATTACTGTCTATTAATTGTAATATGTTACATACTGCTAGTACCATTCTGAGGACATTAAGCAGCCGCGCTCAGACACCGAAATAGTGTTACTTAAATAAAAAAATCTAACAGTGTTTCTACTATCGAAATGATACCAAAAACGTCTCAGATCATCCGTAAGTACGTTTACGGGCTTTAGCATGCCATTTTTCTACTTCTAAAACAGTAGGTGCCATTCCGATGCATTTAAAGTTAGTTTACAGTTGTTTTCGTACAGTCTTTAGCATTCTGCAATTACTGTCTATTAATTGTAATATGTTACATACTGCTAGTACCATTCTGAGGACATTAAGCATCCGCGCTCAGACACCGAAATAATGTTACTAAAATAAAAAAATCTAAGAGCGTTTCTACTATCGAAATGATACCAAAAACGTCTCAGATCATCCGTAAGTACGTTTACAGGCCTTAGCATGCCATTTTTTCTACTTCTAAAACAGTGGGTGCCATTCCGATGCATTTAAAGTTAGTTTACAGTTGTTTTCGTACAGTCTTTAGCATTCTGCAATTACTGTCTATTAACTGTAATATGTTACATACTGCTAGTACCATTCTGAGGACATTAAGCAGCCGCCCTCAGACACCGAAATAGTGTTACTAAAATAAAAAAATCTAACAGCGTTTCTACTATCGAAATGATACCAAAAACGTCTCAGATCGTCCGTCAGAGCGTTTACAGGCTCTAGCATGCCATTTTGTCTACTTCTAAAACAGTAGGTGCCATTCCGATGCATTTAAAGTTAGTTTACAGTTGTTTTCGTACAGTCTCTAGCATTCTGCAATTACTGTCTATTAATTGTAATATGTTACATACTGCTAGTACCATTCTGAGGACATTAAGCAGCCGCGCTCAGACACCGAAATAGTGTTACTAAAATAAAAAAATCTATGAGCGTTTCCACTATCTAAATGATACCAAAAACGTCTCAGAGCATCCGTAAGTACGTTTACAGGCTTTAGCATGCCATTTTTTCTACTTCTAAAACAGTAGGTGCCATTCCGATGCATTTAAAGTTAGTTTACAGTTGTTTTCGTACAGTCTCTAGCATTCTGCAATTACTGTCTATTAATTGTAATATGTTACATACTGCTAGTACCATTCTGAGGACATTAAGCAGCCGCGCTCAGACACCGAAATAGTGTTACTAAAATAAAAAAATCTAAGAGCGTTTCTACTATCGAAATGATACCAAAAACGTCTCAGATCGTCCGTCAGAGCGTTTACAGGCTCTAGCATGCCATTTTGTCTACTTCTAAAACAGTAGGTGCCATTCCGATGCATTTAAAGTTAGTTTACAGTTGTTTTCGTACAGTCTCTAGCATTCTGCAATTACTGTCTATTAATTGTAATATGTTACATACTGCTAGTACCATTCTGAGGACATTAAGCAGCCGCGCTCAGACACCGAAATAGTGTTACTAAAATAAAAAAATCTAACAGCGTTTCTACTATCGAAATGATACCAAAAACGTCTCAGATCATTCGTAAGTACGTTTACAGGCTTTAGCATGCCATTTTTTCTACTTCTAAAACAGTAGGTGCCATTCCGATGCATTTAAAGTTAGTTTACAGTTGTTTTCGTACAGTCTTTAGCATTCTGCAATTACTGTCTATTAATTGTAATATGTTACATACTGCTAGTACCAATCTGAGGACATTAAGCAGCCGCGCTCAGACACCGAAATAGTGTTACTAAAATAAAAAAATCTAACAGCGTTTCTACTATCGAAATGATACCAAAAACGTCTCAGATCATCCGTAAGTACGTTTACGGGCTTTAGCATGCCATTTTTTCTACTTCTGAAACAGTAGGTGCCATTCCGATGCATTTAAAGTTAGTTTACAGTTGTTTTCGTACAGTCTTTAGCATTCTGCAATTACTGTCTATTAATTGTAATATGTTACATACTGCTAGTACCATTCTGAGGACATTAAGCATCCGCGCTCAGACACCGAAATAATGTTACTAAAATAAAAAAATCTAAGATCGTTTCTACTATCGAAATGATACCAAAAACGTCTCAGATCATCCGTAAGTACGTTTACAGGCCTTAGCATGCCATTTTTTCTACTTCTAAAACAGTAGGTGCCATTCCGATGCATTTAAAGTTAGTTTACAGTTGTTTTCGTACAGTCTTTAGCATTCTGCAATTACTGTCTATTAACTGTAATATGTTACATACTGCTAGTACCATTCTGAGGACATTAAGCAGCCGCCCTCAGACACCGAAATAGTCTTACTAAAATAAAAAAATCTAACAGCGTTTCTACTATCGAAATGATACCAAAAACGTCTCAGATCGTCCGTCAGAGCGTTACAGGCTCTAGCATGCCATTTTGTCTACTTCTAAAACAGTAGGTGCCATTCCGATGCATTTAAAGTTAGTTTGCAGTTGTTTTCGTACAGTCTCTAGCATTCTGCAATTACTGTCTATTAATTGTAATATGTTACATACTGCTAGTACCATTCTGAGGACATTAAGCAGCCGCGCTCAGACACCGAAATAGTGTTACTAAAATAAAAAAATCTAAGAGCGTTTCCACTATCTAAATGATATCAAAAACGTCTCAGAGCATCCGTAAGTACGTTTACAGGCTTTAGCATGCCATTTTTTCTACTTCTAAAACAGTAGGTGCCATTCCGATGCATTTAAAGTTAGTTTACAGTTGTTTTCGTACAGTCTCTAGCATTCTGCAATTACTGTCTATTAATTGTAATATGTTACATACTGCTAGTACCATTCTGAGGACATTAAGCAGCCGCGCTCAGACACCGAAATAGTGTTACTAAAATAAAAAAATCTAAGAGCGTTTCTACTATCGAAATGATACCAAAAACGTCTCAGATCGTCCGTCAGAGCGTTTACAGGCTCTAGCATGCCATTTTGTCTACTTCTAAAACAGTAGGTGCCATTCCGATGCATTTAAAGTTAGTTTACAATTGTTTTCGTACAGTCTCTAGCATTCTGCAATTACTGTCTATTAATTGTAATATGTTACATACTGCTAGTACCATTCTGAGGACATTAAGCAGCCGCGCTCAGACACCGAAATAGTGTTACTAAAATAAAAAAATCTAAGAGCGTTTCTACTATCGAAATGATACCAAAAACGTCTCAGAGCATCCGTAAGTACGTTTACAGGCTTTAGCATGCCATTTTTTCTACTTCTAAAACAGTAGGTGCCATTCCGATGCATTTAAAGTTAGTTTACAGTTGTTTTCGTACAGTCTCTAGCATTCTGCAATTACTGTCTATTAATTGTAATATGTTACATACTGCTAGTACCATTCTGAGGACATTAAGCAGCCGCGCTCAGACACCGAAATAGTGTTACTAAAATAAAAAAATCTAAGAGCGTTTCTACTATCGAAATGATACCAAAAACGTTTCAGATCGTCCGTCAGAGCGTTTACAGGCTCTAGCATGCCATTTTGTCTACTTCTAAAACAGTAGGTGCCATTCCGATGCATTTAAAGTTAGTTTACAATTGTTTTCGTACAGTCTCTAGCATTCTGCAATTACTGTCTATTAATTGTAATATGTTACATACTGCTAGTACCATTCTGAGGACATTAAGCAGCCGCGCTCAGACACCGAAATAGTGTTACTAAAATAAAAAAATCTAAGAGCGTTTCTACTATCGAAATGATACCAAAAACGTCTCAGATCGTCCGTCAGAGCGTTTACAGGCTCTAGCATGCCATTTTGTCTACTTCTAAAACAGTAGGTGCCATTCCGATGCATTTAAAGTTAGTTTACAGTTGTTTTCGTACAGTCTCTAGCATTCTGCAATTACTGTCTATTAATTGTAGTATGTTACATACTGCTAGTACCATTCTGAGGACATTAAGCAGCCGCGCTCAGACACCGAAATAGTGTTACTAAAATAAAAAAATCTAAGAGCGTTTCTACTATCGAAATGATACCAAAAACGTCTCAGATCGTCCGTCAGAGCGTTTACAGGATCTAGCATGCCATTTTGTCTACTTCTAAAACAGTAGGTGCCATTCCGATGCATTTAAAGTTAGTTTACAGTTGTTTTCGTACAGTCTCTAGCATTCTGCAATTACTGTCTTTTAATTGTAATATGTTACATACTGCTAGTACCATTCTGAGGACATTAAGCAGCCGCCCTCAGACACCGAAATAGTGTTACTAAAATTAAAAAATCTAACAGCGTTTCTACTATCGAAATGATACCAAAAACGTCTCAGATCGTCCGTCAGAGCGTTTACAGGCTCTAGCATGCCATTTTGTCTACTTCTAAAACAGTAGGTGCCATTCCGATGCATTTAAAGTTAGTTTACAGTTGTTTTCGTACAGTCTCTAGCATTCTGCAATTACTGTCTATTAATTGTAATATGTTACATACTGCTAGTACCATTCTGAGGACATTAAGCAGCCGCGCTCAGACACCGAAATAGTGTTACTAAAATAAAAAAATCTAACAGCGTTTCTACTATCGAAATAATACCATAAACGTCTCAGATCATCCGTAAGTATGTTTACAGGCTTTAGCATGCCATTTTTTCTACTTCTAAAACAGTAGGTGCCATTCCGATGCATTTAAAGTTGGTTTACAGTTGTTTTCGTACAGTCTCTAGCATTCTGCAATTACTGTCTATTAATTGTAATATGTTACATACTGCTAGTACCATTCTGAGGACATTAAGCAGCCGCGCTCAGACACCGAAATAGTGTTACTAAAATAAAAAAATCTAAGAGCGTTTCTACTATCGAAATGATATCAAAAACGTCTCAGATCATCCGTCAGAGCGTTTACAGGCTCTACCATGCCATTTTGTCTACTTCTAAAACAGTAGGTGCCATTCCGATGCATTTAAAGTTAGTTTACAGTTGTTTTCGTACAGTCTCTAGCATTCTGCAATTACTGTCTATTAATTGTAATATGTTACATACTGCTAGTACCATTCTGAGGACATTAAGCAGCCGCGCTCAGACACCGAAATAGTGTTACTAAAATAAAAAAATCTAAGAGCGTTTCTACTATCGAAATGATACCAAAAACGTCTCAGATCGTCCGTCAGAGCGTTTACAGGCTCTAGCATGCCATTTTGTCTACTTCTAAAACAGTAGGTGCCATTCCGATGCATTTAAAGTTAGTTTACAGTTGTTTTCGTACAGTCTCTAGCATTCTGCAATTACTGTCTATTAGTTGTAATATGTTACATACTGCTAGTACCATTCTGAGGACATTAAGCAGCCGCGCTCAGACACCGAAATAGTGTTACTAAAATAAAAAAATCTATGAGCGTGTCCACTATCTAAATGATACCAAAAACGTCTCAGAGCATCCGTAAGTACGTTTACAGGCTTTAGCATGCCATTTTTTCTACTTCTAAAACAGTAGGTGCCATTCCGATGCATTTAAAGTTAGTTTACAGTTGTTTTCGTACAGTCTCTAGCATTCTGCAATTACTGTCTATTAATTGTAATATGTTACATACTGCTAGTACCATTCTGAGGACATTAAGCAGCCGCGCTCAGACACCGAAATAGTGTTACTAAAATAAAAAAATCTATGAGCGTGTCCACTATCTAAATGATACCAAAAACGTCTCAGAGCATCCGTAAGTACGTTTACAGGCTTTAGCATGCCATTTTTTCTACTTCTAAAACAGTAGGTGCCATTCCGATGCATTTAAAGTTAGTTTACAGTTGTTTTCGTACAGTCTCTAGCATTCTGCAATTACTGTCTATTAATTGTAATATGTTACATACTGCTAGTACCATTCTGAGGACATTAAGCAGCCGCGCTCTAGACACCGAAATAGTGTTACTAAAGTAAGAAAAATCTATGAGCGTGTCCACTAGCTAATGATACCAGAAAACGTCTCAGAGCATCCGTAAGGTACGTTTACAGTTCTAGCATGTCATTTTGTCTACTTCTAAAGCAGTAGGTGCCATTCCGATGCATTTAAAATTAGTTTACAGTTGCTTCTGTACAATCTGTAGCATTCTGCAATTACTGTCTATTTATTATATAATGTTACGTAGCACTAGTAGCATTCTGAAGTCATTAAGCTGTCGCTCCCAAACACCGAAATAGCGCTACTAAAACTTAAAAAATCTAAGAGCGTTTCTACTATCGACATGATTTCCAGAACGTCTCAAATCGTCCGCCAGAGCTTTAACTGGTTCTAGCATGCCATTTTGTCTACTTGTAAAACAGTAGGTGCCATTCCGTTGTATTTAAAATTAATTTACAGTTGTTTCTGTACAATCTTTATCATTCTGTAATTACTTTCTATTAATGTTACGTGCTGGATTTTGAGGCCATGAAGCAATCGCGCTCAAACACCGAAATAACGCTACTAAATTTTAAAAAACCTAAGAGCGTTTCTACTATCGACATGATTTCCAGAACGTCTCAGATCATCCGCCAGAGCGTTTACCTACAGGTCCTAGCATGCCGTTTTGTCTACTTCTAAAACAGTAGGTGCCATTCCTATGCATTTAAAATTAGTTTGCAGTTGCTTCTGTACAATCTGTAGCATTCTGCAATTACTGTCTATTAATTATAATATGCTACGTAGCACTAGTAGCATTCTAAAGTCATTACGCTGGCGCTCCCAACCACCGAAATAGCGCTGCTAAAACTTTAAAAAAATAAGAGCGTTTCTACTATCGACATGATTTCCAGAACGTCTCCGATCGTCCGCCAGAGTGTTTATAGGTTCTAGCATGCCATTTTGTCTACTTCTAAAACAGTAGGTGCCATTCTGCAGCATTTAAAATTAGTTTCAAGTTGTTTCTGTACCATTTTCAGTATGCTGCAATTACTGTCTATTAATTATAATATGTGACATACTGCTAATAGCATTCTGAAGTCATTAAGCTGTCGCTCCCAAACACCGAAATAGCGCTACTAAAACTTAAAAAATCTAAGAGCGTTTCTATTATCGACATGATTTCCAGAACGTCTCAGATCGTCCGCCAGAGCGTTTATAGGTTCTAGCATGCCATTTTGTCTACTTCTAAAACAGTAGGTGCCATTCCGATTCATTTAAAATTAGTTTACTGTTGCTTCTGTACAATCTTCAGCATTCTGCAATTACTGTCTATTAATTATAATATGTTACGTAGCACAAGTAACATTCTGAAGACAATAAGCTGTCGCTCCCAAACACCGAAATTGCGTTACTAAAACTTAAAAAAACTAAGAGTGTTTCAACTATCGACATGATTTCCAGAACGTCTCAGATCGTCCGCCAGAGCGTTTATAGGTTCTAGCATGTCATTTTGTCTACTTCTAAAACAGTAGGTGCCATTCCGATGCATTTAAAATTAGTTTACAGTTGCTTCTGTACAATCTGTAGCATTCTGCAATTACTGTCTATTTATTATAATATGTTACGTAGCACTAGTAGCATTCTGAAGTCATTAAGCTGTCGCTCCCAAACACCGAAATAGCGCCATTAAAACTTAAAAAATCTAAGAGCGTTTCTACTATCGACATGATTTCCAGAACGTCTCAGATCGTCCGCCAGAGCGTTTATAGGTTCTAGCATGCCATTTTGTCTACTTCTAAAACCGTAGGTACCATTCCGATGCATTTAAAATTAGTTTACAGCTGCTTCTGTACAATCTGTAGCATTTTGCAATCACTGTCTATTTATTATAATATGTTACGTAGCACTAGTAGCATTCTGAAGTCATTAAGCTGTCGCTACAAAACACCGAAATAGCGCTACTAAAACTTAAAAAATCTAAGAGCGTTTCTACTATCGACATGATTTCCAGAACGTCTCGGATCGTCCGCCAGAGCGATAACAGGTTCTAGCATGCCATTTTGTCTACTTGTAAAACAGTAGGTGCCATTCCGATGTATTTAAAATTAATTTACAGTTGTTTCTGTACATTCTTTAGCATTCTGCAATTACTGTCTATTTAATATAATAAGTTACGTAGCACTAGTAGCATTCTGAAGTCATTAAGCTGTCGCTCCCAAACACCGAAATAGCGCTACTAAAACTTAAAAAATCTAAGAGCGTTTCTACTATCGACATGATAGCCAGAACGTCTCAGATCGTCCGCCAGAGCTTTAACAGGTTCTAGCATGCCATTTTGTCTACTTGTAAAACAGTAGGAGATATTCCGATGTATTTAAAATTAATTTACAGTTGTTTCTGTACAATCTTTAGCATTCTGTAATTACTTTCTATTAATGTTACGTGCTGCATTTTGAGGCCATTAAGCAGTCGCGCTCAAACACCGAAATAACGCTACTAAAATTTAAAAATACTAAGAGCGTTTCTACAATTGACATGATTTCCAGACCGTCTCAGATGATCCGCCAGAGCGTTTACCTACAGGTTCTAGCATGCCGTTTTGTCTACTTCTAAAACAGTAGGTGCTATTTCGATGCATTTAAAATTAGTTTACAGTTGCTTCTGTACAATCTGTAGCATTCTGCAATTACTGTCTATTAATGATAGTATGTTACATAGCACTAGTAGCATTCTGAAGTCATTAAGCTGGCGCTCCCAACCACCGAAGTAGCGCTGCTAAAACTTAAAAAATCTAAGAGCGTTTCTACTATCGACATGATTTCCAGAACGTCTCCGATCGTCCGCCAGAGTGTTTATAGGTTCTAGCATGTCATTTTGTCTACTTCTAAAACAGTAGGTGCCATTCTGCAGCATTTAAAATTAGTTTCAAGTTGTTTCTGTACCATTTTCAGTATGCTGCAATTACTGTCTATTAATTATAATATGTGACATACAGCTAGTAGCATTCTGAAGTCATTAAGCTGTCGCTCCCAAACACCGAAATAGCGCCATTAAAACATAAAAAATCTAAGAGCGTTTCTACTATCGACATGATTTCCAGAACGTCTCAGATCGTCCGCCAGAGCGTTTATAGGTTCTAGCATGCCATTTTGTCTACTTCTAAAACCGTAGGTACCATTTCGATGCATTTAAAATTAGTTTACAGCTGCTTCTGTACAATCTGTAGCATTTTGCAATCACTGTCTATTAATTATAATATGTTACGTAGCACTAGTAACATTCTGAAGACATTAAGCTGTCGCTCCCAAACACCGAAATTGCGCTACTAAAACTTAAAAAATCTAAGAGTGTTTCAACTATCGACATGATTTCCAGAACGTCTCAGATCGTCCGTCAGAGCGTTTATAGGTTCTAGCATGTCATTTTGTCTACTTCTAAAACAGTAGGTGCCATTCCGATGCATTTAAAATTAGTTTACAGTTGCTTCTGTACAATCTGTAGCATTCTGCAATTACTGTCTATTTATTATAATATGTTACGTAGCACTAGTAGCATTCTGAAGTCATTAAGCTGTCGCGAAAAAACACCGAAATAGCGCTACTAAAACTTAAAAAATCTAAGAGCGTTTCTACTATCGAACTGATTTCCAGAACGTCTCAGATCGTCCGCCAGAGCGTTTACAGGTTCTAGCATGCCATTTTGTCTACTTCTAAAACAGTAGGTGCCATTCCGATGTATTTAAAATTAGTTTACAGTTGTTTTTGTACATTCTTTAGCATTCTACAATTACTGTCTATTAATTATAATATGTTACGTAGCACTAGTAGCATTCTGAAGTCATTAAGCTGGCGCTCCCAACCACCGAAATAGCGCTGCTAAAACTTAAAAAATCTAATAGCGTTTCTACTATCGACATGATTTCCAGAACGTCTCCGATCGTCCGCCAGAGCGTTTATAGGTTCTAGCATGCCATTTTGTCTACTTCTAAAACAGTAGGTGCCATTCCGATGCATTTAAAATTAGTTTACTGTTGCTTCTGTACAATCTTCAGCATTCTGAAATTACTTACTATTAATTATAATATGTTACGTAGCACTAGTAACATTCTGAAGACATTAAGCTGTCGCTCCCAAACACCGAAATTGCGCTACTAAAACTTAAAAAATCTAAGAGTGTTTCAACTATCGACATGATTTCCAGAACGTCTCAGATCGTCCGCCAGAGCGTTTATAGGTTCTATTATGTCATTTTGTCTACTTCTAAAACAGTAGGTGCCATTCCGATGCATTTAAAATTAGTTTACAGTTGCGTCTGTACAATCTGTAGCATTCTGCAATTACTGTCTATTTATTATAATATGTTACGTAGCACTAGTAGCATTCTGAAGTCATTAAGCTGTCGCTAAAAAACACCGAAATAGCGCTACTAAAACTTAAAAAATCTAATAGCGTTTCTACTATCGACATGCTTTCCAGAACGTCTCAGATCGTCCGCCAGAGCGTTAACAGGTTCTAGCATGCCATTTTGTCTACTTGTAAAACAGTAGGTGCCATTCTGATGTATTTAAAATTAATTTACAGTTGTTTCTGTTCATTCTTTAGCATTCTGCAATTACTGTCTATTAATTATAATATGTTACGTAGCACTAGTAGCATTCTGAAGTCATTAAGCTGGCGCTCCCAACCACCGAAATAGCGCTGCTAAAACTTAAAAAGCTAATAGCGTTTCTACTATTGACATGATTTCCAGAACGTCCCCGATCGGCCGCCAGAGCGTTTATACGTTCTAGCATGCCATTTTGTCTACTTCTAAAACAGTAGGTGCCATTCCGATGCATTTAAAATTAGTTTACTGTTGCTTCTGTACAATCTTCAGCAATCTGCAATTACTGTCTATTAATTATAATAAGTTACGTAGCACTAGTAACATTCTGAAGACATTAAGCTGTCGCTCCCAAACACCGAAATTGCGCTACTAAAACTTAAAAAATCTAAGAGTGTTTCAACTATCGACATGATTTCCAGAACGTCTCCGATCGTCCGCCAGAGCGTTTATAGGTTCTAGCATGTCATTTTGTCTACTTCTAAAACAGTAGGTGCCATTCCGATGCATTTAAAATTAGTTTACAGTTGCTTCTGTAAAATCTGTAGCATTCTGCAATTACTGTCTATTTATTATAATATGCTACGTAGCACTAGTAGCATTCTAAAGTCATTAAGCTGGCGCTCCCAACCACCGAAATAGCGCTGCTAAAACTTTAAAAAAATAAGAGCGTTTCTACTATCGACATGATTTCCAGAACGTCTCCGATCGTCCGCCAGTGTGTTTATAGGTTCTAGCATGCCATTTTGTCTACTTCTAAAACAGTAGGTGCCATTCTGCAGCATTTAAAATTAGTTTCAAGTTGTTTCTGTACCATTTTCAGTATGCTGCAATTACTGTCTATTAATTATAATATGTGACATACTGCTAATAGCATTCTGAAGTCATTAAGCTGTCGCTCCCAAACACCGAAATAGCGCTACTAAAACTTAAAAAATCTAAGAGCGTTTCTATTATCGACATGATTTCCAGAACGTCTCAGATCGTCCGCCAGAGCGTTTATAGGTTCTAGCATGCCATTTTGTCTACTTCTAAAACAGTAGGTGCCATTCCGATTCATTTAAAATTAGTTTACTGTTGCTTCTGTACAATCTTCAGCATTCTGCAATTACTGTCTATTAATTATAATATGTTACGTAGCACAAGTACCATTCTGAAGACAATAAGCTGTCGCTCCCAAACACCGAAATTGCGTTACTAAAACTTAAAAAAACTAAGAGTGTTTCAACTATCGACATGATTTCCAGAACGTCTCAGATCGTCCGCCAGAGCGTTTATAGGTTCTAGCATGTCATTTTGTCTACTTCTAAAACAGTAGGTGCCATTCCGATGCATTTAAAATTAGTTTACAGTTGCTTCTGTACAATCTGTAGCATTCTGCAATTACTGTCTATTTATTATAATATGTTACGTAGCACTAGTAGCATTCTGAAGTCATTAAGCTGTCGCTCCCAAACACCGAAATAGCGCCATTAAAACTTAAAAAATCTAAGAGCGTTTCTACTATCGACATGATTTCCAGAACGTCTCAGATCGTCCGCCAGAGCGTTTATAGGTTCTAGCATGCCATTTTGTCTACTTCTAAAACCGTAGGTACCATTCCGATGCATTTAAAATTAGTTTACAGCTGCTTCTGTACAATCTGTAGCATTTTGCAATCACTGTCTATTTATTATAATATGTTACGTAGCACTAGTAGCATTCTGAAGTCATTAAGCTGTCGCTACAAAACACCGAAATAGCGCTACTAAAACTTAAAAAATCTAAGAGCGTTTCTACTATCGACATGATTTCCAGAACGTCTCGGATCGTCCGCCAGAGCGATAACAGGTTCTAGCATGCCATTTTGTCTACTTGTAAAACAGTAGGTGCCATTCCGATGTATTTAAAATTAATTTACAGTTGTTTCTGTACATTCTTTAGCATTCTGCAATTACTGTCTATTTAATATAATAAGTTACGTAGCACTAGTAGCATTCTGAAGTCATTAAGCTGTCGCTCCCAAACACCGAAATAGCGCTACTAAAACTTAAAAAATCTAAGAGCGTTTCTACTATCGACATGATAGCCAGAACGTCTCAGATCGTCCGCCAGAGCTTTAACAGGTTCTAGCATGCCATTTTGTCTACTTGTAAAACAGTAGGAGATATTCCGATGTATTTAAAATTAATTTACAGTTGTTTCTGTACAATCTTTAGCATTCTGTAATTACTTTCTATTAATGTTACATGCTGCATTTTGAGGCCATTAAGCAGTCGCGCTCAAACACCGAAATAACGCTACTAAAATTTAAAAATACTAAGAGCGTTTCTACAATTGACATGATTTCCAGACCGTCTCAGATGATCCGCCAGAGCGTTTACCTACAGGTTCTAGCATGCCGTTTTGTCTACTTCTAAAACAGTAGGTGCTATTTCGATGCATTTAAAATTAGTTTACAGTTGCTTCTGTACAATCTGTAGCATTCTGCAATTACTGTCTATTTATGATAGTATGTTACATAGCACTAGTAGCATTCTGAAGTCATTAAGCTGGCGCTCCCAACCACCGAAGTAGCGCTGCTAAAACTTAAAAAATCTAAGAGCGTTTCTACTATCGATATGATTTCCAGAACGTCTCCGATCGTCCGCCAGAATGTTTATAGGTTCTAGCATGCCATTTTGTCTACTTCTAAAACAGTAGGTGCCATTCTGCAGCATTTAAAATTAGTTTCAAGTTGTTTCTGTACCATTTTCAGTATGCTGCAATTACTGTCTATTAATTATAATATGTGACATACAGCTAGTAGCATTCTGAAGTCATTAAGCTGTCGCTCCCAAACACCGAAATAGCGCCATTAAAACTTAAAAAATCTAAGAGCGTTTCTACTATCGACATGATTTCCAGAACGTCTCAGATCGTCCGCCAGAGCGTTTATAGGTTCTAGCATGCCATTTTGTCTACTTCTAAAACCGTAGGTACCATTTCGATGCATTTAAAATTAGTTTACAGCTGCTTCTGTACAATCTGTAGCATTTTGCAATCACTGTCTATTAATTATAATATGTTACGTAGCACTAGTAACATTCTGAAGACATTAAGCTGTCGCTCCCAAACACCGAAATTGCGCTACTAAAACTTAAAAAATCTAAGAGTGTTTCAACTATCGACATGATTTCCAGAACGTCTCAGATCGTCCGTCAGAGCGTTTATAGGTTCTAGCATGTCATTTTGTCTACTTCTAAAACAGTAGGTGCCATTCCGATGCATTTAAAATTAGTTTACAGTTGCTTCTGTACAATCTGTAGCATTCTGCAATTACTGTCTATTTATTATAATATGTTACGTAGCACTAGTAGCATTCTGAAGTCATTAAGCTGTCGCGAAAAAACACCGAAATAGCGCTACTAAAACTTAAAAAATCTAAGAGCGTTTCTACTATCGACATGATTTCCAGAACGTCTCAGATCGTCCGCCAGAGCGTTAACAGGTTCTAGCATGCCATTTTGTCTACTTGTAAAACAGTAGGTGCCATTCCGATGTATTTAAAATTAGTTTACAGTTGTTTCTGTACATTCTTTAGCATTCTACAATTACTGTCTATTAATTATAATATGTTACGTAGCACTAGTAGCATTCTGAAGTCATTAAGCTGGCGCTCCCAACCACCGAAATAGCGCTGCTAAAACTTAAAAAATCTAATAGCGTTTCTACTATCGACATGATTTCCAGAACGTCTCCGATCGTCCGCCAGAGCGTTTATAGGTTGTAGCATGCCATTTTGTCTACTTCTAAAACAGTAGGTGCCATTCCGATGCATTTAAAATTAGTTTACTGTTGCTTCTGTACAATCTTCAGCATTCTGAAATTACTGTCTATTAATTATAATATGTTACGTAGCACTAGTAACATTCTGAAGACATTAAGCTGTCGCTCCCAAACACCGAAATTGCGCTACTAAAACTTAAAAAATCTAAGAGTGTTTCAACTATCGACATGATTTCCAGAACGTCTCAGATCGTCCCCCAGAGCGTTTATAGGTTCTATTATGTCATTTTGTCTACTTCTAAAACAGTAGGTGCCATTCCGATGCATTTAAAATTAGTTTACAGTTGCGTCTGTACAATCTGTAGCATTCTGCAATTACTGTCTATTTATTATAATATGTTACGTAGCACTAGTAGCATTCTGAAGTCATTAAGCTGTCGCTAAAAAACACCGAAATAGCGCTACTAAAACTTAAAAAATCTAATAGCGTTTCTACTATCGACATGCTTTCCAGAACGTCTCAGATCGTCCGCCAGAGCGTTAACAGGTTCTAGCATGCCATTTTGTCTACTTGTAAAACAGTAGGTGACATTCTGATGTATTTAAAATTAATTTACAGTTGTTTCTGTTCATTCTTTAGCATTCTGCAATTACTGTCTATTAATTATAATATGTTACGTAGCACTAGTAGCATTCTGAAGTCATTAAGCTGGCGCTCCCAACCACCGAAACAGCGCTGCTAAAACTTAAAAAGCTAATAGCGTTTCTACTATTGACATGATTTCCAGAACGTCCCCGATCGGCCGCCAGAGCGTTTATAGGTTCTAGCATGCCATTTTGTCTACTTCTAAAACAGTAGGTGCCATTCCGATGCATTTAAAATTAGTTTACTGTTGCTTCTGTACAATCTTCAGCATTCTGCAATTACTGTCTATTAATTATAATAAGTTACGTAGCACTAGTAACATTCTGAAGACATTAAGCTGTCGCTCCCAAACACCGAAATTGCGCTACAAAACTTAAAAAATCTAAGAGTGTTTCAACTATCGACATGATTTCCAGAACGTCTCCGATCGTCCGCCAGAGCGTTTATAGGTTCTAGCATGTCATTTTGTCTACTTCTAAAACAGTAGGTGCCATTCCGATGCATTTAAAATTAGTTTACAGTTGCTTCTGTAAAATCTGTAGCATTCTGCAATTACTGTCTATTTATTATAATATGTTACGTAGCACTAGTAGCATTCTGAAGTCATTAAGCTGTCGCTCCCAAACACCGAAATAGCGCTACTAAAACTTAAAAAATCTAAGAGCGTTACTACTATCGACATGATTTCCAGAACGTCTCAGATTGTCCGCCAGAGCGTTAACAGGTTCTAGCATTCCATTTTGTCTACTTGTAAAACAGTAGGTGCCATTCTGATGTATTTCAAATTAATTTACAGTTGTTTCTGTACATTCTTTAGCATTCTGCAATTACTGTCTATTAATTATAATATGTTACGTAGCACTAGTAGCATTCTGAAGTCATTAAGCTGGCGCTCCCAACCACCGAAATAGCGCTGCTAAAACTTAAAAAATCTAATAGAGTTTCTACTATCGACATGATTTCCAGAACGTCTCCCATCGGCCGCCAGAGCGTTTATAGGTTCTAGCATGCCATTTTGTCTACTTCTAAAACAGTAGGTGCCATTCCGATGCATTTAAAATTAGTTTACTGTTGCTTCTGTACAATCTTCAGCATTCTGCAATTACTGTCTATTAATTATAATAAGTTACGTAGCACTAGTAGCATTCTGAAGTCATTAAGCTGTCGCTCCCAAACACCGAAATAGCGCCATTAAAACTTAAAAAATCTAAGAGCGTTTCTACTATCGACATGATTTCCAGAACGTCTCAGATCGTCCACCAGAGCGTTTATAGGTTCTAGCATGCCATTTTGTCTACTTCTAAAACAGTAGGTACCATTCCGATGCATTTAAAATTAGTTTACAGTTGCTTCTGTACAATCTGTAGCATTCTGCAATTACTGTCTATTTATTATAATATGTTACGTAGCACTCGTAGCATTCTGAAGTCATTAAGCTGTCGCTAAAAAACACCGAAATGGCGCTACTAAAACTTAAAAAATCTAAGAGTGTTTCAACTATCGACATGATTTCCAGAACGTCTCAGATCGTCCGCCAGAGCGTTTATAGGTTCTAGCATGTCATTTTGTCTACTTCTAAAACAGTAGGTGCCATTCCGAAGCATTTAAAATTAGTTTACAGTTGCTTCTGTAAAATCTGTAGCATTCTGCAATTACTGTCTATTTATTATAATATGTTACGTAGCACTAGTAGCATTTTGAAGTCATTAAGCTGTCGCTCCCAAACACCGAAATAGCGCTACTAAAACTTAAAAAATCTAAGAGCGTTTCTACTATCGACATGATTTCCAGAACGTCTCAGATTGTCCGCCAGAGCGTTAACAGGTTCTAGCATGCCATTTTGTCTACTTGTAAAACAGTAGGTGCCATTCTGATGTATTTCAAATTAATTTACAGTTGTTTCTGTACATTCTTTAGCATTTTGCAATTACTGTCTATTAATTATAATATGTTACGTAGCACTAGTAGCATTCTGAAGTCATTAAGCTGGCTCTCCCAACCACCGAAATAGCGCTGCTTAAACTTAAAAAATCTAATAGCGTTTCTACTATCGACATGATTTCCAGAACGTCTCCGATCGGCCGCCAGAGCGTTTATAGGTTCTAGCATGCCATTTTGTCTACTTCTAAAACAGTAGGTGCCATTGCGATGCATTTAAAATTAGTTTACTGTTGCTTCTGTACAATCTTCAGCATTCTGCAATTACTGTCTGTTAATTATAATAAGTTACGTAGCACTAGTAACATTCTGAAGACATTAAGCTGTCGCTCCCAAACACCGAAATTGCGCTACTAAAACTTAAAAAATCTAAGAGTGTTTCAACTATCGACATGATTTCCAGAACGTCTCAGATCGTCCGCCAGAGCGTTTATAGGTTCTAGCATGTCATTTTGTCTACTTCTAAAACAGTAGGTGCCATTCCGATGCATTTAAAATTAGTTTACAGTTGCTTCTGTAAAATCTGTAGCATTCTGCAATTACTGTCTATTTATTATAATATGTTACGTAGCACTAGTAGCATTCTGAAGTCATTAAGCTGTCGCTCCCAAACACCGAAATAGCGCCATTAAAACTTAAAAAATCTAATAGCGTTTCTACTATCGACATGATTTCCAGAACGTCTCCGATCGGCCGCCAGAGCGTTTATAGGTTCTAGCATGCCATTTTGTCTACTTCTAAAACAGTAGGTGCCATTGCGATGCATTTAAAATTAGTTTACTGTTGCTTCTGTACAATCTTCAGCATTCTGCAATTACTGTCTGTTAATTATAATAAGTTACGTAGCACTAGTAACATTCTGAAGACATTAAGCTGTCGCTCCCAAACACCGAAATTGCGCTACTAAAACTTAAAAAATCTAAGAGCGTTTCTACTATCGACATGATTTCCAGAACGTCTCAGATCGTCCGCCAGAGCGTTTATAGGTTCTAGCATGCCATTTTGTCTACTTCTAAAACAGTAGGTACCATTCCGATGCATTTAAAATTAGTTTACAGTTGCTTCTGTACAATCTGTAGCATTCTGCAATTACTGTCTATTTATTATAATATGTTACGTAGCACTAGTAGCATTCTGAAGTCATTAAGCTGTCGCTAAAAAACACCGAAATAGCGCTACTAAAACTTAAAAAATCTAAGAGCGTTTCTATTATCGACATGATTTCCAGAACGTCTCAGATCGTCCGCCAGAGCGTTTATAGGTTCTAGCATGCCATTTTGTCTACTTGTAAAAAAGTAGGTGCCATTCCGATGTATTTAAAATTAATTTACAGTTGTTTCTGTACATTTTTTAGCATTCTGCAATTACTGTCTATTAATTATAATATGTTACGTAGCACTAGTAGCATTCTGAAGTCATTAAGCTGTCTTTCCCAACCACCGAAATAGCGCTGCTAACACTTAAAAAATCTAATAGCGTTTCTACTATCGACATGATTTCAAGAACGTCTCCGATCGTCCGCCAGAGCGTTTATAGGTTCCAGCATGCCATTTTGTCTACTTCTAAAACAGTAGGTGCCATTCCGATGCATCTAAAATTAGTTTACAGTTGCTTCTGTACAATCTTCAGCATTCTGCAATTACTGTCTATTTATTATAATATGTTACGTAGCACTAGTAACATTCTGAAGACATTAAGCAGTTGCTCCCAAACAGCGAAATAGCGCTACTAAAACTTAAAAAATCAAAGAGTGTTTCTATTATCGACATGATTTCCAGAACGTCTCCGATCGTCCGCCAGAGCGTTTATAGGTTCTAGCATGTCATTTTGTCTACTTCTAAAACAGTAGGTGCCATTCCGATGCATTTAAAATTATTTTACAGTTGCTTCTGTACAATCTGTAGCATTCTGCAATTACTGTCTATTTATTATAATATGTTACCTAGCACTAGTAGCATTCTGAAGTCATTAAGCTGTCGCTCCCAAAAACCGAAATAACGCCATTAAAACTTAAAGAATCTAAGAGCGTTTCTACTATCGACATGATTTCCAGAACGTCTCCGATCGTGCGCCAGAGTGTTTATACGTTCTAGCATGCCATTTTGTCTACTTCTAAAACAGTAGGTGCCATTCCGATGAATTTAAAATTAATTTACAGTTTATTCTGTACATTCTTTAGCATTCTGCAATTACTATCTATTAATTATAGTATGTTACGTAGCACTAGTAGCATTCTGAAGACATTAAGCTGTCGCTCCCAAACACCGAAATAGCGCTACTAAAACTTAAAAAATCAAAGAGTGTTTCTATTATCGACATGATTTCCAGAACGTCTCAGATCATCCGCCAGAGCGTTTACAGGTTCTAGCATGCCATTTTGTCTACTTCTAAAACAGTAGGTGACATTCCGATGCATTTAAAATTAGTTTACAGTTGATTCTGTACATTCATTAGCTTTCTGAAATTACTGTCTATTAATTATAATATGTTACGTAGCACTAGTAGCATTCTGAAGTCATTAATCTGTCGCTCCCAACCACCGAAATAGCGCTGCTAAAACTTAAAAAATCTAAGAGCGTTTCTACTATCGACTTGATTTCCAGAACGTCTCAGATCGTCCTCCAGTGCATTTATAGGTATTAGCATGCCATTTTGTCTACTTCTAAAACAGTAGGTGCCATTCCGATGCATTTAAAATTAGTTTACAGTTGCTTCTGTACAATCTGTAGCATTCTGCAATTACTGTCTATTTATTATAATATGTTACGTAGCACTAGTAGCATTCTGAAGTCATTAAGCTGTCGCTCCCAAACACCAAAATAGCGCTACTAAAACTTAAAAAATCTAAGAGCGTTTCTATTATCGACGTGATTTCCAGAACTTCTCAGATCGTCCGCCAGAGCGTTTATAGGTTCTAACAGGCCATTTTGTCTACTTCTAAAACAGTAGGTGCCATTCCGATGCATTTAAAATTAGTTTACAGTTGATTTTGTACATTCGTTAGCATTCTGCAATTACTGTCTATTAATTATAATATGTTACATAGCACTAACAGCATTCTGAAGCCATTAAGCTGTCGCTCCCAAACACCGAAATAGCGCTGCTAAAACTTAAAAAAGCTAAGAGCGTTTCTACTATCGACTTGATTTCCAGAACGTCTCAGATCGTCCGTCAGTGCATTTATAGGTATTAGCATGCCATTTTGTCTACTTCTAAAACAGTAGGTGCCATTCCGATGCTTTTAAAATTAGTTTACAGTTGATTCTGTACATTCTTTAGCATTCAGCAATTACTGTCTATTAATTATAATATGTTACGTAGCACTAGTAGCATTCTGAAGTCATTAAGCTGTCGCTCCCAACCACCGAAATAGAGCTGCTAAAACTTAAAAAATCTAAGAGCGTTTCTACTATCGACATAATTTCCAGAACGTCTCCGATCGTCCGCCAGAGCGTTTATAAGTTCTAACATGCCATTTTGTCTACTTCTGAAACAGTAGGTGCCATTCCGATGCATTTAAAATTAGTTTACAGTTGCTTCTGTACAATCTGTAGCATTCTGCAATTACTGTCTATTTATTATAATATGTTACGTAGCACTAGTAGCATTCTGAAGTCATTAAGCTGTCGCTCCCAAACACCAAAATAGCGCTACTAAAACTTAAAAAATCTAAGAGCGTTTCTATTATCGACGTGATTTCCAGAACTTCTCAGATCGTCCGCCAGAGCGTTTACAGGTTCTAGCATGCCATTTTGTCTACTTCTAAAACAGTAGGTGCCATTCCGATGCTTTTAAAATTAGTTTACAGTTGATTCTGTACATTCTTTAGCATTCAGCAATTACTGTCTATTAATTATAATATGTTACGTAGCACTAGTAGCATTCTGAAGTCATTAAGCTGTCGCTCCCAACCACCGAAATAGAGCTGCTAAAACTTAAAAAATCTAAGAGCGTTTCTACTATCGACATAATTTCCAGAACGTCTCCGATCGTCCGCCAGAGCGTTTATAAGTTCTAACATGCCATTTTGTCTACTTCTGAAACAGTAGGTGCCATTCCGATGCATTTAAAATTAGTTTACAGTTGCTTCTGTACAATCTGTAGCATTCTGCAATTACTGTCTATTAATTATAATATGTTACGTAGCACTAGTAGCATTCTGAAGTCATTAAGCTGTCGCACCCAAACACCGAAATAACACTGCTAAAATTTAAAAATTCTAAGAGCGTTTCTACTATCGGCATGATTTCCAGAACGTCTCAGAGCGTCCGCCAGAGCGTTTATAGGTTCTAGCATGCCATTTTGTCTACTTCTAAAACAGTAGGTGCCATTCTCAAGCATTTAAAATTAGTTTCAAGTTGTTTCTGTACAATTTTTAGTATGCTGCAATTACTGTCTATTAATTATAATATGTGACATACTGCTAGTAGCATTCTGAAGTCATTAAGCTGTCGCTCCCAAACACCAAAATAGCGCTACTAAAACTTAAAAAATCTAAGAGCGTTTCTATTATCGACATGATTTCCAGAACTTCTCAGATCGTCCGCCAGAGCGTTTACAGGTTCTAGCATGCCATTTTGTCTACTTCTAAAACAGTAGGTGCCATTCCGATGCTTTTAAAATTAGATTACAGTTGATTCTGTACATTCTTTAGCATTCAGCAATTACTGTCTATTAATTATAATATGTTACGTAGCACTAGTAGCATTCTGAAGTCATTAAGCTGTCGCTCCCAACCACCGAAATAGAGCTGCTAAAACTTAAAAAATCTAAGAGCGTTTCTACTATCGACATAATTTCCAGAACGTCTCCGATCGTCCGCCAGAGCGTTTATAAGTTCTAACATGCCATTTTGTCTACTTCTGAAACAGTAGGTGCCATTCCGATGCATTTAAAATTAGTTTACAGTTGCTTCTGTACAATCTGTAGCATTCTGCAATTACTGTCTATTAATTATAATATGTTACGTAGCACTAGTAGCATTCTGAAGTCATTAAGCTGTCGCACCCAAACACCGAAATAACACTGCTAAAATTTAAAAATTCTAAGAGCGTTTCTACTATCGGCATGATTTCCAGAACGTCTCAGAGCGTCCGCCAGGGCGTTTATAAGTTCTAACATGCCATTTTGTCTACTTCTGAAACAGTAGGTGCCATTCCGATGAATTTAAAATTAGTTTACAGTTGCTTCTGTACAATCTGTAGCATTCTGCA
Organism: Agriotes lineatus; assembly: GCA_940337035.1. NCBI lineage: Eukaryota > Metazoa > Arthropoda > Insecta > Coleoptera > Elateridae > Agriotes > Agriotes lineatus. The sequence goes on along the minus strand of CALNHX010005577.1, from coordinate 57,647 downwards.
ATTACTGTCTATTAATTATAATATGTTACGTAGCACTAGTAGCATTCTGAAGTCATTAAGCTGTAGCACCCAAACACCGAAATAACACTGCTAAAATTTAAAAATTCTAAGAGCGTTTCTACTATCGGCATGATTTCCAGAACATCTCAGAGCGTCCGCCAGAGCGTTTATAGGTTCTAGCATGCCATTTTGTCTACTTCTAAAACAGTAGGTGCCATTCTCAAGCATTTAAAATTAGTTTCAAGTTGTTTCTGTACAATCTGTAGCATGCTGCAATTACTGTCTATTAATTATAATATGTGACATACTGCTAGTAGCATTCTGAAGTCATTAAGCTGTTGCTCCCAAACACCGAAACAGCGCTACTAAAACTTAAAAAAACTGAGAGCTTTTCTACTATCGACATGATTTCCAGAACGTCTCAGATCGTCCGCCAGAGCGTTTATAGGTTCTAGCATGTGTTTTTGTCTACTTCTAAAACAGTAGGTGCCATTCCGATGCATTTAAAATTAGTTTACAGTTGCTTCTGTAAAATCTGTAGCATTCTGCAATTACTGTCTATTTATTATAATATGTTACGTAGCACTAGTAGCATTCTGAAGTCATTAAGCTGTCGCTCCCAAACACCGAAATAGCGCCATTAAAACTTAAAAAATCTAAGAGCGTTTCTACTATCGACATGATTTCCAGAACGTCTCAGATCGTCCGGCAGAGCGTTTATAAGTTCTAGCATGCCATTTTGTCTACTTCTAAAACCGTAGGTGCCATTCCGATGCATTTAAAAATAGTTTACAGCTGCTTCTGTACAATCTGTAGCATTCTGCAATTACTGTCTATTTATTATAGTACGGTACGTAGCACTAGTAGCATTCTGAAGTCATTAAGCTGTCGCTAAAAAACACCGAAATAGCGCTACTAAAACCTAAAAAATCTAAGAGCGTTTCTACTATCGACATGATTTCCAGAACTTCTCAGATCGTCCGCCAGAGCGTTTACAGGTTCTAGCATGCCATTTTGTCTACTTCTAAAACAGTAGGTGCCATTCCGATGCTTTTGAAAAATTAGTTTACAGTTGATTCTGTACATTCTTTAGCATTCAGCAATTACTGTCTATTAATTATAATATGTTACGTAGCACTAGTAGCATTCTGAAGTCATTAAGCTGTCGCTCCCAATCACCGAAATAGAGCTGCTAAAACTTAAAAAATCTAAGAGCGTTTCTACTATCGACATAATTTCCAGAACGTCTCCGATCGTCCGCCAGAGCGTTTATAAGTTCTAACATGCCATTTTGTCTACTTCTGAAACAGTAGGTGCCATTCCGATGCATTTAAAATTAGTTTACAGTTGCTTCTGTACAATCTGTAGCATTCTGCAATTACTGTCTATTAATTATAATATGTTACGTAGCACTAGTAGCATTCTGAAGTCATTAAGCTGTCGCACCCAAACACCGAAATAACACTGCTAAAATTTAAAAATTCTAAGAGCGTTTCTACTATCGGCATGATTTCCAGAACGTCTCAGAGCGTCCGCTAGAGCGTTTATAGGTTCTAGCATGCCATTTTGTCTACTTCTAAAACAGTAGGTGCCATTCTCAAGCATTTAAAATTAGTTTCAAGTTGTTTCTGTACAATTTTTAGTATGCTGCAATTACTGTCTATTAATTATAATATGTGACATACTGCTAGTAGCATTCTGAAGTCATTAAGCTGTCGCTCCCAAACACCAAAATAGCGCTACTAAAACTTAAAAAATCTAAGAGCGTTTCTATTATCGACATGATTTCCAGAACTTCTCAGATCGTCCGCCAGAGCGTTTACAGGTTCTAGCATGCCATTTTGTCTACTTCTAAAACAGTAGGTGCCATTCCGATGCTTTAAAAATTAGTTTACAGTTGATTCTGTACATTCTTTAGAATTCAGCAATTACTGTCTATTAATTATAATATGTTACGTAGCACTAGTAGCATTCTGAAGTCATTAAGCTGTCGCTCCCAACCACCGAAATAGAGCTGCTAAAACTTAAAAAATCTAAGAGCGTTTCTACTATCGACATAATTTCCAGAACGTCTCCGATCGTCCGCCAGAGCGTTTATAAGTTCTAACATGCCATTTTGTCTACTTCTGAAACAGTAGGTGCCATTCCGATGCATTTAAAATTAGTTTACAGTTGCTTCTGTACAATCTGTAGCATTCTGCAATTACTGTCTATTAATTATAATATGTTACGTAGCACTAGTAGCATTCTGAAGTCATTAAGCTGTCGCACCCAAACACCGAAATAACACTGCTAAAATTTAAAAATTCTAAGAGCGTTTCTACTATCGGCATGATTTCCAGAACGTCTCAGAGCGTCCGCCAGAGCGTTTATAGGTTCTAGCATGCCATTTTGTCTACTTCTAAAACAGTAGGTGCCATTCTCAAGCATTTAAAATTAGTTTTAAGTTGTTTCTGTACAATCTGTAGCATGCTGCAATTACTGTCTATTAATTTTAATATGTGACATACTGCTAGTAGCATTCTGAAGTCATTAAGCTGTTGCTCCCAAACACCGAAACAGCGCTACTAAAACTTAAAAAAACTGAGAGCTTTTCTACTATCGACATGATTTCCAGAACGTCTCAGATCGTCCACCAGAGCGTTTATAGGTTCTAGCATGCCATTTTGTCTACTTCTAAAACAGTAGGTACCATTCCGATGCATTTAAAATTAGTTTACAGTTGCTTCTGTACAATCTGTAGCATTCTGCAATTACTGTCTATTTATTATAATATGTTACGTAGCACTAGTAGCATTCTGAAGTCATTAAGCTGTCGCTAAAAAACACCGAAATAGCGCTACTAAAACTTAAAAAATCTAAGAGCGTTTCTATGATCGACATGATTTCCAGAACGTCTCAGATCGTCCGCCAGAGCGTTTATAGGTTCTAGCATGCCATTTTGTCTACTTGTAAAAAAGTAGGTGCCATTCCGATGTATTTAAAATTAATTTACAGTTGTTTCTGTACATTTTTTAGCATTCTGCAATTACTGTCTATTTATTATAATATGTTACGTAGCACTAGTAGCATTCTGAAGTCATTAAGCTGTCGCTAAAAAACACCGAAATAGCGCTACTAAAACTTAAAAAATCTAAGAGCGTTTCTACTATCGACATGATTTCCAGAACTTCTCAGATCGTCCGCCAGAGCGTTTACAGGTTCTAGCATGCCATTTTGTCTACTTCTAAAACAGTAGGTGCCATTCCGATGCTTTTGAAAAATTAGTTTACAGTTGATTCTGTACATTCTTTAGCATTCAGCAATTACTGTCTATTAATTATAATATGTTACGTAGCACTAGTAGCATTCTGAAGTCATTAAGCTGTCGCTCCCAATCACCGAAATAGAGCTGCTAAAACTTAAAAAATCTAAGAGCGTTTCTACTATCGACATAATTTCCAGAACGTCTCCGATCGTCCGCCAGAGCGTTTATAAGTTCTAACATGCCATTTTGTCTACTTCTGAAACAGTAGGTGCCATTCCGATGCATTTAAAATTAGTTTACAGTTGCTTCTGTACAATCTGTAGCATTCTGCAATTACTGTCTATTAATTATAATATGTTACGTAGCACTAGTAGCATTCTGAAGTCATTAAGCTGTCGCACCCAAACACCGAAATAACACTGCTAAAATTTAAAAATTCTAAGAGCGTTTCTACTATCGGCATGATTTCCAGAACGTCTCAGAGCGTCCGCCAGAGCGTTTATAGGTTCTAGCATGCCATTTTGTCTACTTCTAAAACAGTAGGTGCCATTCTCAAGCATTTAAAATTAGTTTCAAGTTGTTTCTGTACAATTTTTAGTATGCTGCAATTACTGTCTATTAATTATAATATGTGACATACTGCTAGTAGCATTCTGAAGTCATTAAGCTGTCGCTCCCAAACACCAAAATAGCGCTACTAAAACTTAAAAAATCTAAGAGCGTTTCTATTATCGACATGATTTCCAGAACTTCTCAGATCGTCCGCCAGAGCGTTTACAGGTTCTAGCATGCCATTTTGTCTACTTCTAAAACAGTAGGTGCCATTCCGATGCTTTAAAAATTAGTTTACAGTTGATTCTGTACATTCTTTAGCATTCAGCAATTACTGTCTATTAATTATAATATGTTACGTAGCACTAGTAGCATTCTGAAGTCATTAAGCTGTCGCTCCCAACCACCGAAATAGAGCTGCTAAAACTTAAAAAATCTAAGAGCGTTTCTACTATCGACATAATTTCCAGAACGTCTCCGATCGTCCGCCAGAGCGTTTATAAGTTCTAACATGCCATTTTGTCTACTTCTGAAACAGTAGGTGCCATTCCGATGCATTTAAAATTAGTTTACAGTTGCTTCTGTACAATCTGTAGCATTCTGCAATTACTGTCTATTAATTATAATATGTTACGTAGCACTAGTAGCATTCTGAAGTCATTAAGCTGTCGCACCCAAACACCGAAATAACACTGCTAAAATTTAAAAATTCTAAGAGCGTTTCTACTATCGGCATGATTTCCAGAACGTCTCAGAGCGTCCGCCAGAGCGTTTATAGCTTCTAGCATGCCATTTTGTCTACTTCTAAAACAGTAGGTGCCATTCTCAAGCATTTAAAATTAGTTTTAAGTTGTTTCTGTACAATCTGTAGCATGCTGCAATTACTGTCTATTAATTTTAATATGTGACATACTGCTAGTAGCATTCTGAAGTCATTAAGCTGTTGCTCCCAAACACCGAAACAGCGCTACTAAAACTTAAAAAAACTGAGAGCTTTTCTACTATCGACATGATTTCCAGAACGTCTCAGATCGTCCACCAGAGCGTTTATAGGTTCTAGCATGCCATTTTGTCTACTTCTAAAACAGTAGGTACCATTCCGATGCATTTAAAATTAGTTTACAGTTGCTTCTGTACAATCTGTAGCATTCTGCAATTACTGTCTATTTATTATAATATGTTACGTAGCACTAGTAGCATTCTGAAGTCATTAAGCTGTCGCTAAAAAACACCGAAATAGCGCTACTAAAACTTAAAAAATCTAAGAGCGTTTCTATGATCGACATGATTTCCAGAACGTCTCAGATCGTCCGCCAGAGCGTTTATAGGTTCTAGCATGCCATTTTGTCTACTTGTAAAAAAGTAGGTGCCATTCCGATGTATTTAAAATTAATTTACAGTTGTTTCTGTACATTTTTTAGCATTCTGCAATTACTGTCTATTAATTATAATATGTGACATACTGCTAGTAGCATTCTGAAGTCATTAAGCTGTTGCTCCCAAACACCGAAACAGCGCTACTAAAACTTAAAAAAACTGAGAGCTTTTCTACTATCGACATGATTTCCAGAACGTCTCAGATCGTCCGCCAGAGCGTTTATAGGTTCTAGCATGTGTTTTTGTCTACTTCTAAAACAGTAGGTGCCATTCCGATGCATTTAAAATTAGTTTACAGTTGCTTCTGTAAAATCTGTAGCATTCTGCAATTACTGTCTATTTATTATAATATGTTACGTAGCACTAGTAGCATTCTGAAGTCATTAAGCTGTCGCTCCCAAACACCGAAATAGCGCCATTAAAACTTAAAAAATCTAAGAGCGTTTCTACTATCGACATGATTTCCAGAACGTCTCAGATCGTCCGGCAGAGCGTTTATAGGTTCTAGCATGCCATTTTGTCTACTTCTAAAACCGTAGGTGCCATTCCGATGCATTTAAAAATAGTTTACAGCTGCTTCTGTACAATCTGTAGCATTCTGCAATTACTGTCTATTTATTATAGTACGGTACGTAGCACTAGTAGCATTCTGAAGTCATTAAGCTGTCGCTAAAAAACACCGAAATAGCGCTACTAAAACCTAAAAAATCTAAGAGCGTTTCTACTATCGACATGATTTCCAGAACTTCTCAGATCGTCCGCCAGAGCGTTTACAGGTTCTAGCATGCCATTTTGTCTACTTCTAAAACAGTAGGTGCCATTCCGATGCTTTTGAAAAATTAGTTTACAGTTGATTCTGTACATTCTTTAGCATTCAGCAATTACTGTCTATTAATTATAATATGTTACGTAGCACTAGTAGCATTCTGAAGTCATTAAGCTGTCGCTCCCAATCACCGAAATAGAGCTGCTAAAACTTAAAAAATCTAAGAGCGTTTCTACTATCGACATAATTTCCAGAACGTCTCCGATCGTCCGCCAGAGCGTTTATAAGTTCTAACATGCCATTTTGTCTACTTCTGAAACAGTAGGTGCCATTCCGATGCATTTAAAATTAGTTTACAGTTGCTTCTGTACAATCTGTAGCATTCTGCAATTACTGTCTATTAATTATAATATGTTACGTAGCACTAGTAGCATTCTGAAGTCATTAAGCTGTCGCACCCAAACACCGAAATAACACTGCTAAAATTTAAAAATTCTAAGAGCGTTTCTACTATCGGCATGATTTCCAGAACGTCTCAGAGCGTCCGCCAGAGCGTTTATAGGTTCTAGCATGCCATTTTGTCTACTTCTAAAACAGTAGGTGCCATTCTCAAGCATTTAAAATTAGTTTCAAGTTGTTTCTGTACAATTTTTAGTATGCTGCAATTACTGTCTATTAATTATAATATGTGACATACTGCTAGTAGCATTCTGAAGTCATTAAGCTGTCGCTCCCAAACACCAAAATAGGCTACTAAAACTTAAAAAATCTAAGAGCGTTTCTATTATCGACATGATTTCCAGAACTTCTCAGATCGTCCGCCAGAGCGTTTACAGGTTCTAGCATGCCATTTTGTTTACTTCTAAAACAGTAGGTGCCATTCCGATGCTTTAAAAATTAGTTTACAGTTGATTCTGTACATTCTTTAGCATTCAGCAATTACTGTCTATTAATTATAATATGTTACGTAGCACTAGTAGCATTCTGAAGTCATTAAGCTGTCGCTCCCAACCACCGAAATAGAGCTGCTAAAACTTAAAAAATCTAAGAGCGTTTCTACTATCGACATAATTTCCAGAACGTCTCCGATCGTCCGCCAGAGCGTTTATAAGTTCTAACATGCCATTTTGTCTACTTCTGAAACAGTAGGTGCCATTCCGATGCATTTAAAATTAGTTTACAGTTGCTTCTGTACAATCTGTAGCATTCTGCAATTACTGTCTATTAATTATAATATGTTACGTAGCACTAGTAGCATTCTGAAGTCATTAAGCTGTCGCACCCAAACACCGAAATAACACTGCTAAAATTTAAAAATTCTAAGAGCGTTTCTACTATCGGCATGATTTCCAGAACGTCTCAGAGCGTCCGCCAGAGCGTTTATAGGTTCTAGCATGCCATTTTGTCTACTTCTAAAACAGTAGGTGCCATTCTCAAGCATTTAAAATTAGTTTCAAGTTGTTTCTGTACAATCTGTAGCATGCTGCAATTACTGTCTATTAATTTTAATATGTGACATACTGCTAGTAGCATTCTGAAGTCATTAAGCTGTTGCTCCCAAACACCGAAACAGCGCTACTAAAACTTAAAAAACTGAGAGCTTTTCTACTATCGACATGATTTCCAGAACGTCTCAGATCGTCCACCAGAGCGTTTATAGGTTCTAGCATGCCATTTTGTCTACTTCTAAAACAGTAGGTACCATTCCGATGCATTTAAAATTAGTTTACAGTTGCTTCTGTACAATCTGTAGCATTCTGCAATTACTGTCTATTTATTATAATATGTTACGTAGCACTAGTAGCATTCTGAAGTCATTAAGCTGTCGCTAAAAAACACCGAAATAGCGCTACTAAAACTTAAAAAATCTAAGAGCGTTTCTATGATCGACATGATTTCCAGAACGTCTCAGATCGTCCGCCAGAGCGTTTATAGGTTCTAGCATGCCATTTTGTCTACTTGTAAAAAAGTAGGTGCCATTCCGATGTATTTAAAATTAATTTACAGTTGTTTCTGTACATTTTTTAGCATTCTGCAATTACTGTCTATTAATTATAATATGTTACGTAGCACTAGTAGCATTCTGAAGTCATTAAGCTGTCGCTCCCAAACACCAAAATAGCGCTACTAAAACTTAAAAAATCTAAGAGCGTTTCTATGATCGTCATGATTTCCAGAACGTCTCAGATCGTCCGCCAGAGCGTTTATAGGTTCTAGCATGCCATTTTGTCTACTTGTAAAAAAGTAGGTGCCATTCCGATGTATTTAAAATTAATTTACAGTTGTTTCTGTACATTTTTTAGCATTCTGCAATTACTGTCTATTAATTATAATATGTTACGTAGCACTAGTAGCATTCTGAAGTCATTAAGCTGTCGCTCCCAAACACCAAAATAGCGCTACTAAAACTTAAAAAATCTAAGAGCGTTTCTATTATCGACATGATTTCCAGAACGTCTCAGATCGTCCGCCAGTGCATTTATAAGTATTAGCATGCCATTTTGTCTACTTCTAAAACAGTAGGTGCCATTCCGATGCATTTAAAATTAGTTTACAGTTGCTTCTGTACAATCTGTAGCATTCTGCAATTACTGTCTATTTATTGTAATATGTTACGTAGCACTAGTAGCATTCTGAAGTCATTAAGCTGTCGCTCCCAAACACCAAAATAGCGCTACTAAAACTTAAAAAATCTAAGAGCGTTTCTATTATCGACATGATTTCCAGAACTTCTCAGATCGTCCGCCAGAGCGTTTATAGGTTCTAACATGCCATTTTGTCTACTTCTAAAACAGTAGGTGCCATTCCGATGCATTTAAAATTAGTTTTCAGTTGATTCTGTACATTCTTTAGCATTCTGCAATTACTGTCTATTAATTATAATATGTTACATAGCACTAGCAGCATTCTGAAGCCATTAAGCTGTCGCTCCCAAACACCGAAATAACGCTGCTAAAACTTAAAAAAACTAAGAGCGTTTCTACTATCGACTTGATTTCCAGAACGTCTCAGATCGTCCGTCAGTGCATTTATAGGTATTAGCATGCCATTTTGTCTACTTCTAAAACAGTAGGTGCCATTCCGATGCATTTAAAAATAGTTTACAGCTGCTTCTGTACAATCTGTAGCATTCTGCAATTACTGTCTATTTATTATAATACGGTACGTAGCACTAGTAGCATTCTGAAGTCATTAAGCTGTCGCTAAAAAACACCGAAATAGCGCTACTAAAACCTAAAAAATCTAAGAGCGTTTCTACTATCGACATGATTTCCAGAACTTCTCAGATCGTCCGCCAGAGCGTTTACAGGTTCTAGCATGCCATTTTGTCTACTTCTAAAACAGTAGGTACCATTCCGATGCATTTAAAATTAGTTTACAGTTGCTTCTGTACAATCTGTAGCATTCTGCAATTACTGTCTATTTATTATAATATGTTACGTAGCACTAGTAGCATTCTGAAGTCATTAAGATGTCGCTAAAAAACACCGAAATAGCGCTACTAAAACTTAAAAAATCTAAGAGCGTTTCTATGATCGACATGATTTCCAGAACGTCTCAGATCGTCCGCCAGAGCGTTTATAGGTTCTAGCATGCCATTTTGTCTACTTGTAAAAAAGTAGGTGCCATTCCGATGTATTTAAAATTAATTTACAGTTGTTTCTGTACATTTTTTAGCATTCTGCAATTACTGTCTATTAATTATAATATGTTACGTAGCACTAGTAGCATTCTGAAGTCATTAAGCTGGCGCTCCCAACCACCGAAATAGCGCTGCTAACACTTAAAAAATCTAATAGCGCTTCTACTATCGACATGATTTCAAGAACGTCTCCGATCGTCCGCCAGAGCGTTTATAGGTTCTAGCATGCCATTTTGTCTACTTCTAAAACAGTAGGTGCCATTCCGATGCATCTAAAGTTAGTTTACAGTTGCTTCTGTACAATCTTCAGCATTCTGCAATTACTGTCTATTTATTATAATATGTTACGTAGCACTAGTAACATTCTGAAGACATTAAGCAGTTGCTCCCAAACACCGAAATAGCGCTACTAAAACTTAAAAAATCAAAGAGTGTTTCTATTATCGACATGATTTCCAGAACGTCTCTGATCGTCCGCCAGAGCGTTTATAGGTTCTAGCATGCCATATTGTCTACTTCTAAAACAGTAGGTGACATTCCGATGCATTTAAAATTAGGTTACTGTTGCTTCTGTACAATCTTCAGCATTCTGCAATTACTGTCTATTAATTATAATATGTTACGTAGCACTAGTAACATTCTGAAGACATTAAGCTGTCGCTCCCAAACACCGAAATTTCACTACTAAAACTTAAAAAATCTAAGAGTGTTTCAACTATCGATATGGTTTCCAGAACGTCTCAGATCGTCCGCCAAAGCGTTTATAGGTTCTAGCATGTCATTTTGTCTACTTCTAAAACAGTAGGTGCCATTCCGATGCATTTAAAATTATTTTACAGTTGCTTCTGTACAATCTGTAGCATTTTGCAATTACTGTCTATTTATTATAATATGTTACCTAGCACTAGTAGGATTCTGAAGTCATTAAGCTGTCGCTCCCAAAAACCGAAATAACGCCATTAAAACTTAAAGAATCTAAGAGCGTTTCTACTATCGACATGATTTCCAGAACGTCTCAGATCATCCGCCAGAGCTTTAACAGGTTCTAGCATGCCATTTTGTCTACTTGTCAAAACAGTAGGTGCCATTCCGATGTATTCAAAATTAATTTAGAGTTGTTTCTGTATAATCTTTAATATTCTGTAATTACTTTCTATTAATGTTACGTGCTGCATTTTGAGGCCATTAAGCAGTCGCGCTCAAACACCGAAATAACGCTACTAAAATTTAAAAAACCTAAGAGCGTTTCTACTATCGCCATGATTTCCAGACCGTCTCAGATCATCCGCCAGAGCGTTTACCTACAGGTTCTAGCATTGCCGTTTTGTCTACTTGTAAAACAGTAGGTGCCATTCCGATGCATTTAAAATTAGTTTACAGTTGCTTCTGTACAATCTGTAGCATTCTGCAATTACTGTCTATTAATTATAATATGTGACATACTGCTAGTAGCATTCTGAAGTCATTAAGCTGTCGCTCCCAAACACCGAAATAGCGCTACTAAAACTTAAAAAATCAAAGAGTGTTTCTATTATCGACATGATTTCCAGAACGTCTCAGATCGTCCGCCAGAGCGTTTACAGGTTCTAGCATGCCATTTTGTCTACTTCTAAAACAGTAGGTGCCATTCCGATGCATTTAAAATTAGTTTACAGTTGCTTCTGTACAATCTGTAGCATTCTGCAATTACTGTCTATTAATTATAATATGTGACATACTGCTAGTAGCATTCTGAAGTCATTAAGCTGTCGCTCCCAAACACCGAAATAGCGCTACTAAAACTTAAAAAATCAAAGAGTGTTTCTATTATCGACATGATTTCCAGAACGTCTCAGATCGTCCGCCAGAGCGTTTACAGGTTCTAGCATGCCATTTTGTCTACTTCTAAAACAGTAGGTGCCATTCTGCAGCATTTAAAATTAGTTTCAAGTTGTTTCTCTAACAATTTTCAGTATGCTGCAATTACTGTCTATTAATTATAATATGTGACATACTGCTAGTAGCATTCTGAAGTCATTAAGCTGTCGCTCCCAAACACCGAAATAGCGCTACTAAAACTTAAAAAATCAAAGAGTGTTTCTATTATCGACATGATTTCCAGAACGTCTCAGATCGTCCGCCAGAGCGTTTACAGGTTCTAGCATGCCATTTTGTCTACTTCTAAAACAGTAGGTGCCATTCCGATGCATTTAAAATTAGTTTACAGTTGCTTCTGTACAATCTGTAGCATTCTGCAATTACTGTCTATTAATTATAATATGTGACATACTGCTAGTAGCATTCTGAAGTCATTAAGCTGTCGCTCCCAAACACCGAAATAGCGCTACTAAAACTTAAAAAATCAAAGAGTGTTTCTATTATCGACATGATTTCCAGAACGTCTCAGATCGTCCGCCAGAGCGTTTACAGGTTCTAGCATGCCATTTTGTCTACTTCTAAAACAGTAGGTGCCATTCTGCAGCATTTAAAATTAGTTTCAAGTTGTTTCTCTAACAATTTTCAGTATGCTGCAATTACTGTCTATTAATTATAATATGTGACATACTGCTAGTAGCATTCTGAAGTCATTAAGCTGTCGCTCCCAAACACCGAAATAGCGCTACTAAAACTTAAAAAATCAAAGAGTGTTTCTATTATCGACATGATTTCCAGAACGTCTCAGATCGTCCGCCAGAGCGTTTACAGGTTCTAGCATGCCATTTTGTCTACTTCTAAAACAGTAGGTGCCATTCCGATGCATTTAAAATTAGTTTACAGTTGCTTCTGTACAATCTGTAGCATTCTGCAATTACTGTCTATTAATTATAATATGTGACATACTGCTAGTAGCATTCTGAAGTCATTAAGCTGTCGCTCCCAAACACCGAAATAGCGCTACTAAAACTTAAAAAAATCAAAGAGTGTTTCTATTATCGACATGATTTCCAGAACGTCTCAGATCGTCCGCCAGAGCGTTTACAGGTTCTAGCATGCCATTTTGTCTACTTCTAAAACAGTAGGTGCCATTCTGTAGCATTTAAAATTAGTTTCAAGTTGTTTCTCTAACAATTTTCAGTATGCTGCAATTACTGTCTATTAATTATAATATGTGACATACTGCTAGTAGCATTCTGAAGTCATTAAGCTGTCGCTCCCAAACACCGAAATAGCGCTACTAAAACTTAAAAAATCAAAGAGTGTTTCTATTATCGACATGATTTCCAGAACGTCTCAGATCGTCCGCCAGAGCGTTTACAGGTTCTAGCATGCCATTTTGTCTACTTCTAAAAGAGTAGGTGCCATTCCGATGCATTTAAAATTAGTTTACAGTTGCTTCTGTACAATCTGTAGCATTCTGCAATTACTGTCTATTAATTATAATATGTGACATACTGCTAGTAGCATTCTGAAGTCATTAAGCTGTCGCTCCCAAACACCGAAATAGCGCTACTAAAACTTAAAAAATCAAAGAGTGTTTCTATTATCGACATGATTTCCAGAACGTCTCAGATCGTCCGCCAGAGCGTTTACAGGTTCTAGCATGCCATTTTGTCTACTTCTAAAACAGTAGGTGCCATTCTGCAGCATTTAAAATTAGTTTCAAGTTGTTTCTCTAACAATTTTCAGTATGCTGCAATTACTGTCTATTAATTATAATATGTGACATACTGCTAGTAGCATTCTGAAGTCATTAAGCTGTCGCTCCCAAACACCGAAATAGCGCTACTAAAACTTAAAAAATCAAAGAGTGTTTCTATTATCGACATGATTTCCAGAACGTCTCAGATCGTCCGCCAGAGCGTTTACAGGTTCTAGCATGCCATTTTGTCTACTTCTAAAACAGTAGGTGCCATTCCGATGCATTTAAAATTAGTTTACAGTTGCTTCTGTACAATCTGTAGCATTCTGCAATTACTGTCTATTAATTATAATATGTGACATACTGCTAGTAGCATTCTGAAGTCATTAAGCTGTCGCTCCCAAACACCGAAATAGCGCTACTAAAACTTAAAAAAATCAAAGAGTGTTTCTATTATCGACATGATTTCCAGAACGTCTCAGATCGTCCGCCAGAGCGTTTACAGGTTCTAGCATGCCATTTTGTCTACTTCTAAAACAGTAGGTGCCATTCTGCAGCATTTAAAATTAGTTTCAAGTTGTTTCTCTAACAATTTTCAGTATGCTGCAATTACTGTCTATTAATTATAATATGTGACATACTGCTAGTAGCATTCTGAAGTCATTAAGCTGTCGCTCCCAAACACCGAAATAGCGCTACTTAAACTTAAAAAATCAAAGAGTGTTTCTATTATCGACATGATTTCCAGAACGTCTCAGATCGTCCGCCAGAGCGTTTACAGGTTCTAGCATGCCATTTTGTCTACTTCTAAAACAGTAGGTGCCATTCCGATGCATTTAAAATTAGTTTACAGTTGCTTCTGTACAATCTGTAGCATTCTGCAATTACTGTCTATTAATTATAATATGTGACATACTGCTAGTAGCATTCTGAAGTCATTAAGCTGTCGCTCCCAAACACCGAAATAGCGCTACTAAAACTTAAAAAATCAAAGAGTGTTTCTATTATCGACATGATTTCCAGAACGTCTCAGATCGTCCGCCAGAGCGTTTACAGGTTCTAGCATGCCATTTTGTCTACTTCTAAAACAGTAGGTGCCATTCTGCAGCATTTAAAATTAGTTTCAAGTTGTTTCTCTAACAATTTTCAGTATGCTGCAATTACTGTCTATTAATTATAATATGTGACATACTGCTAGTAGCATTCTGAAGTCATTAAGCTGTCGCTCCCAAACACCGAAATAGCGCTACTAAAACTTAAAAAATCAAAGAGTGTTTCTATTATCGACATGATTTCCAGAACGTCTCAGATCGTCCGCCAGAGCGTTTACAGGTTCTAGCATGCCATTTTGTCTACTTCTAAAACAGTAGGTGCCATTCCGATGCATTTAAAATTAGTTTACAGTTGCTTCTGTACAATCTGTAGCATTCTGCAATTACTGTCTATTTATTATAATATGTTACGTAGCACTAGTAGCATTCTGAAGTCATTAAGCTGTCGCTAAAAAAACACCGAAATAGCGCTACTAAAACCTAAAAAATCTAAGAGCGTTTCTACTATCGACATGATTTCCAGAACTTCTCAGATCGTCCGCCAGAGCGTTTACAGGTTCTAGCATGCCATTTTGTCTACTTCTAAAACAGTAGGTACCATTCCGATGCATTTAAAATTAGTTTACAGTTGCTTCTGTACAATCTGTAGCATTCTGCAATTACTGTCTATTTATTATAATATGTTACGTAGCACTAGTAGCATTCTGAAGTCATTAAGCTGTCGCTAAAAAACACCGAAATAGCGCTACTAAAACTTAAAAAATCTAAGAGCGTTTCTATGATCGACATGATTTCCAGAACGTCTCAGATCGTCCGCCAGAGCGTTTATAGGTTCTAGCATGCCATTTTGTCTACTTGTAAAAAAGTAGGTGCCATTCCGATGTATTTAAAATTAATTTACAGTTGTTTCTGTACATTTTTTAGCATTCTGCAATTACTGTCTATTAATTATAATATGTTACGTAGCACTAGTAGCATTCTGAAGTCATTAAGCTGGCGCTCCCAACCACCGAAATAGCGCTGCTAACACTTAAAAAATCTAATAGCGCTTCTACTATCGACATGATTTCAAGAACGTCTCCGATCGTCCGCCAGAGCGTTTATAGGTTCTAGCATGCCATTTTGTCTACTTCTAAAACAGTAGGTGCCATTCCGATGCATCTAAAATTAGTTTACAGTTGCTTCTGTACAATCTTCAGCATTCTGCAATTACTGTCTATTTATTATAATATGTTACGTAGCACTAGTAACATTCTGAAGACATTAAGCAGTTGCTCCCAAACACCGAAATAGCGCTACTAAAACTTAAAAAATCAAAGAGTGTTTCTATTATCGACATGATTTCCAGAACGTCTCCGATCGTCCGCCAGAGCGTTTATAGGTTCTAGCATGCCATATTGTCTACTTCTAAAACAGTAGGTGACATTCCGATGCATTTAAAATTAGGTTACTGTTGCTTCTGTACAATCTTCAGCATTCTGCAATTACTGTCTATTAATTATAATATGTTACGTAGCACTAGTA
Organism: Agriotes lineatus; assembly: GCA_940337035.1. Lineage (NCBI taxonomy): Eukaryota > Metazoa > Arthropoda > Insecta > Coleoptera > Elateridae > Agriotes > Agriotes lineatus. The sequence goes on along the minus strand of CALNHX010005577.1, from coordinate 41,927 downwards.
ACATTCTGAAGACATTAAGCTGTCGCTCCCAAACACCGAAATTTCACTACTAAAACTTAAAAAAATCTAAGAGTGTTTCAACTATCGATATGGTTTCCAGAACGTCTCAGATCGTCCGCCAAAGCGTTTATAGGTTCTAGCATGTCATTTTGTCTACTTCTAAAACAGTAGGTGCCATTCCGATGCATTTAAAATTATTTTACAGTTGCTTCTGTACAATCTGTAGCATTCTGCAATTACTGTCTATTTATTATAATATGTTACCTAGCACTAGTAGGATTCTGAAGTCATTAAGCTGTCGCTCCCAAAAACCGAAATAACGCCCATTAAAACTTAAAGAATCTAAGAGCGTTTCTACTATCGACATGATTTCCAGAACGTCTCAGATCATCCGCCAGAGCTTTAACAGGTTCTAGCATGCCATTTTGTCTACTTGTAAAACAGTAGGTGCCATTCCGATGTATTTAAAATTAATTTACAGTTGTTTCTGTATAATCTTTAATATTCTGTAATTACTTTCTATTAATGTTACGTGCTGCATTTTGAGGCCATTAAGCAGTCGCGCTCAAACACCGAAATAACGCTACTAAAATTTAAAAAAACCTAAGAGCGTTTCTACTATCGCCATGATTTCCAGACCGTCTCAGATCATCCGCCAGAGCGTTTACCTACAGGTTCTAGCATGCGTTTTGTCTACTTCTAAAACAGTAGGTGCCATTCCGATGCATTTAAAATTAGTTTACAGTTGCTTCTGTACAATCTGTAGCATTCTGCAATTACTGTCTATTAATTATAATATGTTACGTAGCACTAGTAGCATTCTGAAGTCATTAAGCTGGGGCTCCCAACCACCGAAATAGCGCTACTAAAACTTAAAAAATCAAAGAGTGTTTCTATTATCGACATGATTTCCAGAACGTCTCAGATCGTCCGCCAGAGCGTTTACAGGTTCTAGCATGCCATTTTGTCTACTTCTAAAACAGTAGGTGCCATTCCGATGAATTTAAAATTAATTTACAGTTGATTCTGTACATTCTTTAGCATTCTGCAATTACTGTCTATTAATTATAGTATGTTACGTAACACTAGTAGCATTCTGAAGACATTAAGCTGTCGCTCCCAAACACCGAAATAGCGCTACTAAAACTTAAAAAATCAAAGAGTGTTTCTATTATCGACATGATTTCCAGAACGTCTCAGATCGTCCGCAAGAGCGTTTACAGGTTCTAGCATGCCATTTTGTCTACTTCTAAAACAGTAGGTGCCATTCCGATGCATTTAAAATTAGTTTACAGTTGATTCTGTACATTCATTAGCTTTCTGAAATTACTGTCTATTAATTATAATATGTTACGTAGCACTAGTAGCATTCTGAAGTCATTAATCTGTCGCTCCCAACCACCGAAATAGCGCTGCTAAAACTTAAAAAATCTAAGAGCGTTTCTACTATCGACTTGATTTCCAGAACGTCTCAGATCGTCCGCCAGTGCATTTATAGGTATTAGCATGCCATTTTGTCTACTTCTAAATCAGTAGGTGTCATTCCGATGCATTTAAAATTAGTTTACAGTTGCTTCTGTACAATCTGTAGCATTCTGCAATTACTGTCTATTTATTATAATATGTTACGTAGCACTAGTAGCATTCTGAAGTCATTAAGCTGTCGCTCCCAAACACCAAAATAGCGCTACTAAAACTTAAAAAATCTAAGAGCGTTTCTATTATCGACATCATTTCCAGAACTTCTCAGATCGTCCGCCAGCGCGTTTATAGGTTCTAACATGCCATTTTGTCTACTTCTAAAACAGTAGGTGCCATTCCGATGCATTTAAAATTAGTTTACAGTTGATTCTGTACATTCTTTAGCATTCTGCAATTACTGTCTAGTAATTATAATATGTTACATAGCACTAGCAGCATTCTGAAGCCATTAAGCTGTCGCTCCCAAACACCGAAATAGCGCTGCTAAAACTTAAAAAAACTAAGAGCGTTTCTACTATCGACTTGATTTCCAGAACGTCTCAGATCGTCCGTCAGTGCATTTATAGGTATTAGCATGCCATTTTGTCTACTTCTAAAACAGTAGGTGCCATTCCGATGCATTTAAAAATAGTTTACAGCTGCTTCTGTACAATCTGTAGCATTCTGCAATTACTGTCTATTTATTATAATACGGTACGTAGCACTAGTAGCATTCTGAAGTCATTAAGCTGTCGCTAAAAAACACCGAAATAGCGCTACTAAAACCTAAAAAATCTAAGAGCGTTTCTACTATCGACATGATTTCCAGAACTTCTCAGATCGTCCGCCAGAGCGTTTACAGGTTCTAGCATGCCATTTTGTCTACTTCTAAAACAGTAGGTACCATTCCGATGCATTTAAAATTAGTTTACAGTTGCTTCTGTACAATCTGTAGCATTCTGCAATTACTGTCTATTTATTATAATATGTTACGTAGCACTAGTAGCATTCTGAAGTCATTAAGCTGTCGCTAAAAAACACCGAAATAGCGCTACTAAAACTTAAAAAATCAAAGAGTGTTTCTATTATCGACATGATTTCCAGAACGTCTCCGATCGTCCGCCAGAGCGTTTATAGGTTCTAGCATGCCATATTGTCTACTTCTAAAACAGTAGGTGACATTCCGATGCATTTAAAATTAGGTTACTGTTGCTTCTGTACAATCTTCAGCATTCTGCAATTACTGTCTATTAATTATAATATGTTACGTAGCACTAGTAACATTCTGAAGACATTAAGCTGTCGCTCCCAAACACCGAAATTTCACTACTAAAACTTAAAAAATCTAAGAGTGTTTCAACTATCGATATGGTTTCCAGAACGTCTCAGATCGTCCGCCAAAGCGTTTATAGGTTCTAGGATGTCATTTTGTCTACTTCTAAAACAGTAGGTGCCATTCCGATGCATTTAAAATTATTTTACAGTTGCTTCTGTACAATCTGTAGCATTCTGCAATTACTGTCTATTTATTATAATATGTTACCTAGCACTAGTAGGATTCTGAAGTCATTAAGCTGTCGCTCCCAAAACCGAAATAACGCCATTAAAACTTAAAGAATCTAAGAGCGTTTCTACTATCGACATGATTTCCAGAACGTCTCAGATCATCCGCCAGAGCTTTAACAGGTTCTAGCATGCCATTTTGTCTACTTGTAAAACAGTAGGTGCCATTCCGATGTATTTAAAATTAATTTACAGTTGTTTCTGTATAATCTTTAATATTCTGTAATTACTTTCCTATTAATGTTACGTGCTGCATTTTGAGGCCATTAAGCAGTCGCGCTCAAACACCGAAATAACGCTACTAAAATTTAAAAAACCTAAGAGCGTATCTACTATCGCCATGATTTCCAGACCGTCTCAGATCATCCGCCAGAGCGTTTACCTACAGGTTCTAGCATGCCGTTTTGTCTACTTCTAAAACAGTAGGTGCCATTCCGATGCATTTAAAATTAGTTTACAGTTGCTTCTGTACAATCTGTAGCATTCTGCAATTACTGTCTATTAATTATAATATGTTACGTAGCACTAGTAGCATTCTGAAGTCATTAAGCTGGGGCTCCCAACCACCGAAATGGCGCTGCTAAAACTTAAAAAATCTAAGAGCGTTTCTACTATCGACATGATTTCCAGAACGTCTCCGATCGTCCGCCAGAGTGTTTATACGTTCTAGCATGCCATTTTGTCTACTTCTAAAACAGTAGGTGCCATTCTGCAGCATTTAAAATTAGTTTCAAGTTGTTTCTCTAACAATTTTCAGTATGCTGCAATTACTGTCTATTAATTATAATATGTGACATACTGCTAGTAGCATTCTGAAGTCATTAAGCTGTCGGTCCCAAACACCGAAATAGCGCTACTAAAACTTAAAAAATCAAAGAGTGTTTCTATTATCGACATGATTTCCAGAACGTCTCAGATCGTCCGCCAGAGCGTTTACAGGTTCTAGCATGCCATTTTGTCTACTTCTAAAACAGTAGGTGCCATTCCGATGAATTTAAAATTAATTTACAGTTGATTCAGTACATTCTTTAGCATTCTGCAATTACTATCTATTAATTATAGTATGTTACGTAACACTAGTAGCATTCTGAAGACATTAAGCTGTCGCTCCCAAACACCGAAATAGCGCTACTAAAACTTAAAAAATCAAAGAGCGTTTCTATTATCGACATGATTTCCAGAACGTCTCAGATCGTCCGCAAGAACGTTTACAGGTTCTAGCATGCCATTTTGTCTACTTCTAAAACAGTAGGTGCCATTCCGATGCATTTAAAATTAGTTTACAGTTGATTCTGTACATTCATTAGCTTTCTGAAATTACTGTCTATTAATTATAATATGTTACGTAGCACTAGTAGCATTCTGAAGTCATTAAGCTGTCGCTCCCAACCACCGAAATAGCGCTGCTAAAACTTAAAAAGTCTAAGAGCGTTTCTACTATCGACTTGATTTCCAGAACGTCTCAGATCGTCCGCCAGTGCATTTATAGGTATTAGCATGCCATTTTGTCTACTTCTAAATCAGTAGGTGTCATTCCGATGCATTTAAAATTAGTTTACAGTTGCTTCTGTACAATCTGTAGCATTCTGCAATTACTGTCTATTTATTATAATATGTTACGTAGCACTAGTAGCATTCTGAAGTCATTAAGCTGTCGCTCCCAAACACCAAAATAGCGCTACTAAAACTTAAAAAATCTAAGAGCGTTTCTATTATCGACATGATTTCCAGAACTTCTCAGATCGTCCGCCAGAGCGTTTATAGGTTCTAACATGCCATTTTGTCTACTTCTAAAACAGTAGGTGCCATTCCGATGCATTTAAAATTAGTTTACAGTTGATTCTGTACATTCTTTAGCATTCTGCAATTACTGTCTATTAATTATAATATGTTACATAGCACTAGCAGCATTCTGAAGCCATTAAGCTGTCGCTCCCAAACACCGAAATAGCGCTGCTAAAACTTAAAAAAACTAAGAGCGTTTCTACTATCGACTTGATTTCCTGAACGTCTCAGATCGTCGTCAGTGCATTTATAGGTATTAGCATGCCATTTTGTCTACTTCTAAAACAGTAGGTGCCATTCCGATGCATTTAAAAATAGTTTACAGCTGCTTCTGTACAATCTGTAGCATTCTGCAATTACTGTCTATTTATTATAATATGTTACGTAGCACTAGTAGCATTCTGAAGTCATTAAGCTGTCGCTAAAAAACACCGAAATAGCGCTACTAAAACTTAAAAAATCTAAGAGCGTTTCTATGATCGACATGATTTCCAGAACGTCTCAGATCGTCCGCCAGAGCGTTTATAGGTTCTAGCATGCCATTTTGTCTACTTGTAAAAAAGTAGGTGCCATTCCGATGTATTTAAAATTAATTTACAGTTGTTTCTGTACATTTTTTTAGCATTCTGCAATTACTGTCTATTAATTATAATATGTTACGTAGCACTAGTAGCATTCTGAAGTCATTAAGCTAGCGCTCCCAACCACCGAAATAGCGCTGCTAACACTTAAAAAACCTAATAGCGCTTCTACTATCGACATGATTTCAAGAAACGTCTCCGATCGTCCGCCAGAGCGTTTATAGGTTCTAGCATGCCATTTTGTCTACTTCTAAAACAGTAGGTGCCATTCCCGATGCATCTAAAATTAGTTTACAGTTGCTTCTGTACGATCTTCAGCATTCTGCAATTACTGTCTATTTATTATAATATGTTACGTAGCACTAGTAACATTCTGAAGACATTAAGCAGTTGCTCCCAAACACCGAAATAGCGCTACTAAAACTTAAAAAATCAAAGAGTGTTTCTATTATCGACATGATTTCCAGAACGTCTCCGATCGTCCGCCAGAGCGTTTATAGGTTCTAGCATGCCATATTGTCTACTTCTAAAACAGTAGGTGACATTCCGATGCATTTAAAATTAGGTTACTGTTGCTTCTGTACAATCTTCAGCATTCTGCAATTACTGTCTATTAATTATAATATGTTACGTAGCACTAGTAACATTCTGAAGACATTAAGCTGTCGCTCCCAAACACCGAAATTTCACTACTAAAACTTAAAAAATCTAAGAGTGTTTCAACTATCGATATGGTTTCCAGAACGTCTCAGATCGTCCGCCAAAGCGTTTATAGGTTCTAGCATGTCATTTTGTCTACTTCTAAAACAGTAGGTGCCATTCCGATGCATTTAAAATTATTTTACAGTTGCTTCTGTACAATCTGTAGCATTCTGCAATTACTGTCTATTTATTATAATATGTTACCTAGCACTAGTAGGATTCTGAAGTCATTAAGCTGTCGCTCCCAAAAACCGAAATAACGCCATTAAAACTTAAAGAATCTAAGAGCGTTTCTACTATCGACATGATTTCCAGAACGTCTCAGATCATCCGCCAGAGCTTTAACAGGGTTCTAGCATGCCATTTTGTCTACTTGTAAAACAGTAGGTGCCATTCCGATGTATTTAAAATTAATTTACAGTTGTTTCTGTATATTCTTTAATATTCTGTAATTACTTTCTATTAATGTTACGTGCTGCATTTTGAGGCCATTAAGCAGTCGCGCTCAAACACCGAAATAACGCTACTAAAATTTAAAAAACCTAAGAGCGTTTCTACTATCGCCATGATTTCCAGACCGTCTCAGATCATCCGCCAGAGCGTTTACCTACAGGTTCTAGCATGCCGTTTTGTCTACTTCTAAAACAGTAGGTGCCATTCCGATGCATTTAAAATTAGTTTACAGTTGCTTCTGTACAATCTGTAGCATTCTGCAATTACTGTCTATTAATTATAATATGTTACGTAGCACTAGTAGCATTCTGAAGTCATTAAGCTGGGGCTCCCAACCACCGAAATGGCGCTGCTAAAACTTAAAAAAATCTAAGAGCGTTTCTACTATCGACATGATTTCCAGAACGTCTCCGATCGTCCGCCAGAGTGTTTATACGTTCTAGCATGCCATTTTGTCTACTTCTAAAACAGTAGGTGCCATTCTGCAGCATTTAAAATTAGTTTCAAGTTGTTTCTCTAACAATTTTCAGTATGCTGCAATTACTGTCTATTAATTATAATATGTGACATACTGCTAGTAGCATTCTGAAGTCATTAAGCTGTCGCTCCCAAACACCGAAATAGCGCTACTAAAACTTAAAAAATCAAAGAGTGTTTCTATTATCGACATGATTTCCAGAACGTCTCAGATCGTCCGCCAGAGCGTTTACAGGTTCTAGCATGCCATTTTGTCTACTTCTAAAACAGTAGGTGCCATTCCGATGAATTTAAAATTAATTTACAGTTGATTCTGTACATTCTTTAGCATTCTGCAATTACTATCTATTAATTATAGTATGTTACGTAACACTAGTAGCATTCTGAAGACATTAAGCTGTCGCTCCCAAACACCGAAATAGCGCTACTAAAACTTAAAAAATCAAAGAGTGTTTCTATTATCGACATGATTTCCAGAACGTCTCAGATCGTCCGCAAGAACGTTTACAGGTTCTAGCATGCCATTTTGTCTACTTCTAAAACAGTAGGTGCCATTCCGATGCATTTAAAATTAGTTTACAGTTGATTCTGTACATTCATTAGCTTTCTGAAATTACTGTCTATTAATTATAATATGTTACGTAGCACTAGTAGCATTCTGAAGTCATTAATCTGTCGCTCCCAACCACCGAAATAGCGCTGCTAAAACTTAAAAAATCTAAGAGCGTTTCTACTATTGACTTGATTTCCAGAACGTCTCAGATCGTCCGCCAGTGCATTTATAGGTATTAGCATGCCATTTTGTCTACTTCTAAATCAGTAGGTGTCATTCCGATGCATTTAAAATTAGTTTACAGTTGCTTCTGTACAATCTGTAGCATTCTGCAATTACTGTCTATTTATTATAATATGTTACGTAGCACTAGTAGCATTCTGAAGTCATTAAGCTGTCGCTCCCAAACACCAAAATAGCGCTACTAAAACTTAAAAAATCTAAGAGCGTTTCTATTATCGACATGATTTCCAGAACTTCTCAGATCGTCCGCCAGAGCGTTTATAGGTTCTAACATGCCATTTTGTCTACTTCTAAAACAGTAGGTGCCATTCCGATGCATTTAAAATTAGTTTACAGTTGATTCTGTACATTCTTTAGCATTCTGCAATTACTGTCTATTAATTATAATATGTTACATAGCACTAGCAGCATTCTGAAGTCATTAAGCTGTCGCTCCCAAACACCGAAATAGCGCTGCTAAAACTTAAAAAAACTAAGAGCGTTTCTATTATCGACTTGATTTCCAGAACGTTTCAGATCGTCCGTCAGTGCATTTATAGGTATTAGCATGCCATTTTGTTTACTTTTAAAACAGTAGGTGCCATTCCGATGCATTTAAAAATTGTTTACAGTTGCTTCTGTACAATCTGTAGCATTCTGCAATTACTGTCTATTTATTATAATATGGTACGTAGCACTAGTAGCATTCTGAAGTCATTAAGCTGTCGCTAAAAAACACCGAAATAGCGCTACTAAAACTTAAAAAATCTAAGAGCGTTTCTACTATCGACATGATTTCCAGAACTTCTCAGATCGTCCGCCAGAGCGTTTACAGGTTCTAGCATGCCATTTTGTCTACTTCTAAAACAGTAGGTGCCATTCCGATGCATTTAAAATTAGTTTACAGTTGATTCTGTACATTCATTAGCTTTCTGAAATTACTGTCTATTAATTATAATATGTTACGTAGCACTAGTAGCATTCTGAAGTCATTAATCTGTCGCTCCCAACCACCGAAATAGCGCTGCTAAAACTTATAAAATCTAAGAGCGTTTCTACTATCGACATGATTTCCAGAACTTCTCAGATCGTCCGCCAGAGCGTTTATAGGTTCTAACATGCCATTTTGTCTACTTCTAAAACAGTAGGTGCCATTCCGATGCATTTAAAATTAGTTTACAGTTGATTCTGTACATTCTTTAGCATTCTGCAATTACTGTCTATTAATTATAATATGTTACATAGCACTAGCAGCATTCTGAAGTCATTAAGCTGTCGCTCCCAAACACCAAAATAGCGCTGCTAAAACTTAAAAAATCTAAGAGCGTTTCTACTATCGACATGATTTCCAGAACTTCTCAGATCGTCCGCCAGAGCGTTTACAGGTTCTAGCATGCCATTTTGTCTACTTCTAAAACAGTAGGTGCCATTCCGATGCATTTAAAATTAGTTTACAGTTGATTCTGTACATTCATTAGCTTTCTGAAATTACTGTCTATTAATTATAATATGTTACGTAGCACTAGTAGCATTCTGAAGTCATTAATCTGTCGCTCCCAACCACCGAAATAGCGCTGCTAAAACTTAAAAAATCTAAGAGCGTTTCTACTATCGACATGATTTCCAGAACTTCTCAGATCGTCCGCCAGAGCGTTTATAGGTTCTAACATGCCATTTTGTCTACTTCTAAAACAGTAGGTGCCATTCCGATGCATTTAAAATTAGTTTACAGTTGATTCTGTACATTCTTTAGCATTCTGCAATTACTGTCTATTAATTATAATATGTTACATAGCACTAGCAGCATTCTGAAGTCATTAAGCTGTCGCTCCCAAACACCAAAATAGCGCTGCTAAAACTTAAAAAATCTAAGAGCGTTTCTACTATCGACATGATTTCCAGAACTTCTCAGATCGTCCGCCAGAGCGTTTACAGGTTCTAGCATGCCATTTTGTCTACTTCTAAAACAGTAGGTGCCATTTCGATGCATTTAAAATTAGTTTACAGTTGATTCTGTACATTCATTAGCTTTCTGAAATTACTGTCTATTAATTATAATATGTTACGTAGCACTAGTAGCATTCTGAAGTCATTAATCTGTCGCTCCCAACCACCGAAATAGCGCTGCTAAAACTTAAAAAATCTAAGAGCGTTTCTACTATCGACATGATTTCCAGAACTTCTCAGATCGTCCGCCAGAGCGTTTATAGGTTCTAACATGCCATTTTGTCTACTTCTAAAACAGTAGGTGCCATTCCGATTCATTTAAAATTAGTTTCAGTTGATTCTGTACATTCTTTAGCATTCTGCAATTACTGTCTATTAATTATAATATGTTACGTAGCACTAGTAGCATTCTGAAGTCATTAAGCTGGGGCTCCAACCACCGAAATGGCGCTGCTAAAACTTAAAAAATCTAAGAGCGTTTCTACTATCGACATGATTTCCAGAACTTCTCAGATCGTCCGCCAGAGCGTTTATAGGTTCTAACATGCCATTTTGTCTACTTCTAAAACAGTAGGTGCCATTCCGATGCATTTAAAATTAGTTTACAGTTGATTCTGTACATTCTTTAGCATTCTGCAATTACTGTCTATTAATTATAATATGTTACATAGCACTAGCAGCATTCTGAAGTCATTAAGCTGTCGCTCCCAAACACCAAAATAGCGCTGCTAAAACTTAAAAAAACTAAGAGCGTTTCTATTATCGACTTGATTTCCAGAACGTTTCAGATCGTCCGTCAGTGCATTTATAGGTATTAGCATGCCATTTTGTTTACTTCTAAAACAGTAGGTGCCATTCCGATGCTTTTAAAATTAGTTTACAGTTGATTTTGTACATTCTTTAGCATTCTGCAATTACTATCTATTAATTATAGTATGGTACGTAGCACTAGTAACATTCTGAAGTCATTAAGCTGTCGCTAAAAAACACCGAAATAGCGCTACTAAAACTTAAAAAATCTAAGAGCGTTTCTACTATCGACATGATTTCCAGAACGTCTCAGATAGTCCGCCAGAGCGTTTACAGGTTCTAGCATGCCATTTTGTCGACTTCTGAAACAGTAGGTGCCATTCCGATGCTTTTAAAATTAGTTTACAGTTGATTTTGTACATTCTTTAGCATTCTGCAATTACTATCTATTAATTATAGTATGTTACGTAGCACTAGTAGCATTCTGAAGTCATTAAGCTGTCGCTCCAAAACACCGAAATAGCGCTACTAAAACTTAAAAAATCAAAGAGTGTTCTATTATCGACATGATTTTCATAACATCTCAGATCGTCCGCCAGAGCGTTTACAGGTTCTAGCATGCCATTTTGTCTACTTCTAAAACAGTAGGTGCCATTCCGATGCATTTAAAATTAGTTTACAGTTGATTCTGTACATTCTTTAGCATTCAGCAATTACTGTCTATTAATTATAATATGTTACGTAGCACTAGTAGCATTCTGAAGACATTAAGCTGTCGCTCCTAAACACCGAAATAGCGCTACTAAAACTTAAAAAATCTAAGAGCGTTTCTATTATCGACATGATTTCCAGAACGTCTCAGATCGACCGCCAGAGCGTTTATAGGTTCTAGCATGCCATTTTGTCTACTTCTAAAACAGTAGGTGCCATTCCGATGCATTTAAAATTAGTTTACAGTTGATTCTGTACATTCTTTAGAATTCTGCAATTACTATCTATTAATTATAGTATGTTACGTCGCACTAGTAGCATTTTGAAGTCATTAAGCTGTCGCTCCAAAACACCGAAATAGCGCTACTAAAACTTAAAAAATCTAAAAGTTTCTATTATCGACTTGATTTCTAGAACGTCTCAGATCGTCCGCCAGTGCGTTTATAGGTATTAGCATGCCATTTGTCTACTTCTAAAACAGTAGGTGAAATTCCGATGCATTTAAAATTAGTTTACAGTTGCTTCTGTATAATCTGTAGCATTCTGAAGTTACTGTCTATTTATTATAATATGTTACGTAGCACTAGTAGCATTCTGAAGTCATTAAGCTGTCGCTCCCAAACACCGAAATAGCGCTACTAAAACTTAAAAAATCTAAGAGCGTTTCTACTATCGACATGATTTCCAGAACGTCTCAGATCGTCCGCCAGAGCGTTTATAGGTTCTAGCATGCCATTTTGTCTACTTCCAAAACAGTAGGTGCCATTCCGATGCATTTAAAATTAGTTTACAGTTAATTCTGTACATTCTTTAGCATTTTGCAATTACTTTATATTAATTATAATATGTTACGTAGCACTAGTAGCATTCTGAAGTCATTAAGCTGGCGCTCCCAACCACCGAAATAGCGCTGCTAAAACTTAAAAAATCTAAGAGCGTTTCTACTATCGACATGATTTCCAGAACGTGTCCGATCGTCCGCCAGGACGTTTATAGGTTCTACCATGCCATTTTGTCTACTTCTAAAACAGTAGGTGCCATTCCGATGCATTTAAAATTAGTTTACAGTTGATTCTGTACATTCTTTAGAATTCTGCAATTACTATCTATTAATTATAGTATGTTACGTAGCACTAGTAGCATTCTGAAGTCATTAAGCTGTCTTTCCCAAACACCGAAATAGCGCTACTAAAATTAAAAAATCTAAGAGCGTTTCTATTATCGTCATGATTTCCAGAACGTCTCAGATCGACCGCCAGAGCGTTTATAGGTTCTAGCATGCCATTTTGTCTACTTCTAAAACAGTAGGTGCCATTCCGATGCATTTAAAATTAGTTTACAGTTGATTCTGTACATTCTTTAGAATTCTGCAATTACTATCTATTAATTATAGTATGTTACGTAGCACTAGTAGCATTCTGAAGACTTTAAGCTATCGCTCCCAAACACCGAAATAGCGCTACTAAAACTTAAAAAATCTAAGAGTGTTTCTATTATCGACATGATTTCCAGAACGTATCAGATCGTCCGCCATAGCGTTTACAGGTTCTAGCATGCCATTTTGTCTACTTCTAAAACAGTAGCTGCCATTCCGATGCATTTAAAAGTAGGTTACAGTTGATTCTGTACAATCTGTAGCATTCTGCAATTACTGTCTATTAATTATAATATGTTACGTAGCACTAGTAGCATTCCGAAGTCATTAAGCTGTCGCTCCCAACCACCGAAATAGCGCTGCTAAAACTTAAAAAATCTAAGAGCGTTTCTACTATCGCCATGATTTCCAGCACGTCTCCGATCGTCCGCCAGAGCGTTTATAGGTTCTAGCATGCCATTTTGTCTACTTCTAAATCAGTAGGTGCCATTCCGATGCATTTAAAATTAGTTTACAGTTGCTTCTGTACAATCTGTAGCATTCTGCAATTACTATCTATTTATTATAATATGTTACGTAGCACTAGTAGCATTCTGAAGTCATTAAGCTGTCTTTCCCAAACACCGAAATAGCGCTACTAAAACTTAAAAAATCTAAGAGCGTTTCTATTATCGACATGATTTCCAGAACGTCTCAGATTGTCCGCCAGAGCGTTTATAGGTTCTAGCATGCCATTTTGTCTACTTCTAAAACAGTAGGTGCCATTCCGATGCTTTTAAAATTAGTTTACAGTTGATTCTGTACATTCTTTGGCATTCTGCAATTACTATCTATTAATTATAGTATGTTACGTAGCACTAGTAGCATTCTGAAGACATTAAGCTGTCGCTCCCAAACACCGAAATAGCGCTACTAAAACTTAAAAAATCAAAGAGTGTTTCTATTATCGACATGATTTCCAGAACGTCTCAGATCGTCCGCCATAGCGTTTACAGGTTCTAGCATGCCATTTTGTCTACTTCTAAAACAGTAGCTGCCATTCCGATGCATTTAAAAGTAGGTTACAGTTGATTCTGTACAATCTGTAGCATTCTGCAATTACTGTCTATTAATTATAATATGTTACGTAGCACTAGTAGCATTCCGAAGTCATTAAGCTGTCGCTCCCAACCACCGAAATAGCGCTGCTAAAACTTAAAAAATCTCAGAGCGTTTCTACTATCGCCATGATTTCCAGCACGTCTCCGATCGTCCGCCAGAGCGTTTATAGGTTCTAGCATGCCATTTTGTCTACTTCTAAATCAGTAGGTGCCATTCCGATGCATTTAAAATTAGTTTACAGTTGCTTCTGTACAATCTGTAGCATTCTGCAATTACTATCTATTTATTATAATATGTTACGTAGCACTAGTAGCATTCTGAAGTCATTAAGCTGTCTTTCCCAAACACCGAAATAGCGCTACTAAAACTTAAAAAATCTAAGAGCGTTTCTATTATCGACATGATTTCCAGAACGTCTCAGATTGTCCGCCAGAGCGTTTATAGGTTCTAGCATGCCATTTTGTCTACTTCTAAAACAGTAGGTGCCATTCCGATGCTTTTAAAATTAGTTTACAGTTGATTCTGTACATTCTTTGGCATTCTGCAATTACTATCTATTAATTATAGTATGTTACGTAGCACTAGTAGCATTCTGAAGACATTAAGATGTCGCTCCCAAACACCGAAATAGCGCTAATAAAACTTAAAAAATCAAAGAGTGGTTCTATTATCGACATGATTTCCAGAACGTCTCAGATCGTCCGCCATAGCGTTTACAGGTTTTAGCATGCCATTTTGTCTACTTCTAAAACAGTAGGTGCCATTCCGATGCATTTAAAATTAGGTTACAGTTGATTCTGTACATTCTTTAGCACTCTGCAATTACTGTCTATTTATTATAATATGTTACGTAGCACTAGTAGCATTCTGAAGTCATTAAGCTGTCGCTCCAAAACACCGAAATAGCGCTACTAAAACTTAAAAAATCTGAGAGCGTTTCTACTATCGACATGATTTCCAGCACGTCTCCGATTGTCCGCCAGAGCGTTTATAAGTTCTAACATGCCATTTTGTTTACTTCTAAAACAGTAGGTGCCATTCCGATGCATTCAAAATTAGTTTACAGTTGCTTCTGTACAATCTGTAGCATTCTGCAATTACTGTCTATTTATTATAATATGTTACGTAGCACTAGTAGCATTCTGAAGTCATTAAGCTGTCGCTCCAAAACACCGAAATAGCGCTACTAAAACTTAAAAAATCTAAGAGCGTTTCTATTTTCGACATGATTTCCAGAACGTCTCAGATCGTCCGCCAGATCGTTTATAGGTTCTAGCATGCCATTTTGTCTCCGTCTAAAACAGTAGGTGCCATTCCGATGCATTTAAAATTAGTTTCCAGTTGATTCTGTATTTTCCTTAGCATTCTGCAATTACTGTCTATTAATTATAATATGTTACATAGCACTAGTAGCATTCTGAAGTCATTAAGCTGTCGCTCCCAAACACCGAAATACCGCTGCTAAAACTTAAAAAATCTAAGAGCGTTTCTACTATCGACTTGATTTCCAGAACGTCTCAGATCGTCCGCCAGTGCGTTTATAGGTATTAGCATGCCATTTTGTCTACTAAAACAGTAGGTGAAATTCCGATGCATTTAAAATTAGTTTACAGTTGCTTCTGTATAATCTGTAGCATTCTGAAGTTACTGAATATTTATTATAATATGTTACGTAGCACTAGTAGCATTCTGAAGTCATTAAGCTGTCGCTCCCAAACACCGAAATAGCGCTACTAAAACTTAAAGAATCTAAGAGCGTTTCTACTATCGACATGATTTCTAGAACGTCTCAGATCGTAAGCCAGAGCGTTTATAGGTTCTAGCATGCCATTTTGTCTACTTCTAAAACAGTAGGTGCCATTCCGATGCATTTAAAATTAGTTTACAGTTGATTCTGTACATTCTTTAGCATTCTGCAATTACTGTATATTAATTATAATATGTTACGTAGCACTAGTAGCATTCTGAAGTCATTAAGCTGGCGCTCCCAACCACCGAAATAGCGCTGCTAAAACTTAAAAAATCTAAAAGCGTTTCTACTATCGATATGATTTCCAGAACGTCTCCGATCGTCCGCCAGAGCGTTTATAGGTTCTACCATGCCATTTTGTCTACTTCTAAAACAGTAGGTGCCATTCCGATGCTTTTAAAATTAGTTTACAGTTGCATCTGTACAATCTGTAGCATTCTGCAATTACTGTCTATTTATTATAATATGTTACGTAGCACTAGTAGCATTCTGAAGTCATTAAGCTGTCGCTCCAAAACACCGAAATAGCGCTACTAAAACTTAAAAAATCTAAGAGCGTTTCTATTATGGACATGATTTCCAGAACGTCTCAGATCGTCCGCCATAGCATTTACAGGTTCTAGCATGCCATTTTGTCTACTTCTAAAACAGTAGGTGCCATTCCGATGCATTTAAAATTAGGTTACAGTTGATTCTGTACATTCTTTCGCATTCTGAAATTACTGTCTATTAATTATAATATGTTACGTAGCACTAGTAGCATTCTGAAGTCATTAAGCTGTCGCTCCCAACCACCGAAATAGCGCTGCTAAAACTTAAAGAATCTAAGAGCGTTTCTACTATCGCCAGGATTTCCAGCACGTCTCCGATCGTCCGCAAGAGCGTTTATAAGTTCTAACATTCCATTTTGTCTACTTCTAAAACAGTAGGTGCCATTCCGATGCATTTAAAATTAGTTTACAGTTGTTTCTGTTCAATCTGTAGCATTCTGCAAGTACTGTCTATTTATTATAATATGTTACGTAGCACTAGTAGCATTCTGAAGTCATTAAGCTGTCGCTCCAAAACACCGAAATAGCGCTACTAAAACTTAAAAAATCTAAGAGCGTTTCTATTATCGACATGTTTTCCAGAACGTCTCAGATCGTCCGCCAGAGCGTTTATAGGTTCTAGCATGCCATTTTGTCTCCGTCTAAAACAGTAGGTGCCATTCCGATGCATTTAAAATTAGTTTACAGTTGATTCTGTACTTTCCTTAGCATTCTGCAATTACTGTCTATTAATTATAATATGGTACATAGCACTAGTAACATTCTGAAGTCATTAAGCTGTCGCTTCCAAACACCGAAATACAGCTGCTAAAACTTAAAAAATCTAAGAGCGTTTCTACTATCGACTTGATTTCCAGAACGTCTCAGATCGTCCGCCAGTGCGTTTATAGGTATTAGCATGCCATATTGTCTACTTCTAAAACAGTAGGTGAAATTCCGATGCATTTAAAATTAGTTTACAGTTGCTTCTGTATAATCTGTAGCATTCTGAAGTTACTGACTATTTATTATAATATGTTACGTAGCACTAGTAGCATTCTGAAGTCATTAAGCTGTCGCTCCCAAACACCGAAATAGCGCTACTAAAACTTAAAGAATCTAAGAGCGTTTCTACTATCGACATGATTTCTAGAACGTCTCAGATCGTCAGCCAGAGCGTTTATAGGTTCTAGCATGCCATTTTGTCTACTTCTAAAACAATAGGTGCCATTCCGATGCATTTAAAATTAGTTTACAGTTGATCCTGTACATTCTTTAGCATTCTGCAATTACTGTCTATTAATTACAATATGTTACGTAGCGCTAGTAACATTCTGAAGTCATTAAGCTGGCCCCTACTGATTTAGAAGTAGACAAAATGGCATGCTAGAACCTATAAACGCTCTGGCGGACGATCGGAGACGTGCTGGAAATCATGTCGATAGTAGAAACGCTCTTAGATTTTTTAAGTTTTAGCAGCGCTATTTCGGTGGTTGGGAGCGACAGCTTAATGACTTCAGAATGCTACTAGTGCTACGTAACATATTATAATTAATAGACAGTAATTGCAGAATGCTAAAGAATGTACAGAATCAACTGTAACCTACTTTTAAATGCATCGGAATGGCACCTACTGTTTTAGAAGTAGACAAAATGGCATGCTAGAACCTGTAAACGCTATGGCGGTCGATCTGATACGTTCTGGAAATCATGTCGATAATAGAAACACTCTTTGATTTTTTAAGTTTTAGTAGCGCTATTTCGGTGTTTGGGAGCGACAGCTTAATTTCTTCAGAATGCTACTAGTGCTACGTAACATACTATAATTAATAGATAGTAATTGCAGCATGATAAAGAATGTACAGAATCAACTGTAAACTAATTTTAAATGCATCGGAATGGCACCTACTGTTTTAGAAGTAGACAAAATGGCATGCTAGAACCTATAAACGCTCTGGCGGTCGATCTGAGACGTTCTGGAAATCATGTCGATAATAGAAACGCTCTTAGATTTTTTAAGTTTTAGCAGTGCTATTTCGGTGGTTGGGAGCGCCAGCTTAATGACTTCAGAATGCTACTAGTGCTACGTAACATATTATAATTAATATACAGTAATTGCTGAATGCTAAAGAATGTACAGAATCAACTGTAAACTAATTTTAAATGCATCGGAATGGCACCTACTGTTTTAGAAGTAGACAAAATTGCATGCTAGAACCTATAAACGCTCTGGCTGACGATCTGAGACGTTCTAGAAATCATGTCGATAGTAGAAACGCTCTTAGATTCTTTAAGTTTTAGTAGCGCTATTTCGGTGTTTGGGAGCGACAGCTTAATGACTTCAGAATGCTACTAGTGCTACGTAACATATTATAATAAATAGTCAGTAACTTCAGAATGCTACAGATTATACAGAAGCAACTGTAAACTAATTTTAAATGCATCGGAATTTCACCTACTGTTTTAGAAGTAGACAATATGGCATGCTAATACCTATAAACGCACTGGCGGACGATCTGAGACGTTCTGGAAATCAAGTCGATAGTAGAAACGCTCTTAGATTTTTTAAGTTTTAGCAGCTGTATTTCGGTGTTTGGAAGCGACAGCTTAATGACTTCAGAATGTTACTAGTGCTATGTAACATATTATAATTAATAGACAGTAATTGCAGAATGCTAAGGAAAGTACAGAATCAACTGTAAACTAATTTTAAATGCATCGGAATGGCACCTACTGTTTTAGACGGAGACAAAATGGCATGCTAGAACCTATAAACGCTCTGGCGGACGATCTGAGACGTTCTGGAAATCATGTCGATAATAGAAACGCTCTTAGATTTTTTAAGTTTTAGTAGCGCTATTTCGGTGTTTTGGAGCGACAGCTTAATGACTTCAGAATGCTACTAGTGCTACGTAACATATTATAATAAATAGACAGTTCTTGCAGAATGCTACAGATTGAACAGAAACAACTGTAAACTAATTTTAAATGCATCGGAATGGCACCTACTGTTTTAGAAGTAGACAAAATGGCATGTTAGAACTTATAAACGCTCTTGCGGACGATCGGAGACGTGCTGGAAATCCTGGCGATAGTAGAAACGCTCTTAGATTCTTTAAGTTTTAGCAGCGCTATTTCGGTGGTTTGGAGCGACAGCTTAATGACTTCAGAATGCTACTAGTGCTACGTAACATATTATAATTAATAGACAGTAATTGCAGAATGCGAAAGAATGTACAGAATCAACTGTAACCTAATTTTAAATGCATCGGAATGGCACCTACTGTTTTAGAAGTAGACAAAATGGCATGCTAGAACCTGTAAACGCTATGGCGGACGATCTGAGACGTTCTGGAAATCATGTCCATAATAGAAACGCTCTTAGATTTTTTAAGTTTTAGTAGCGCTATTTCGGTGTTTTGGAGCGACAGCTTAATGACTTCAGAATGCTACTAGTGCTACGTAACATATTATAATAAATAGACAGTAATTGCAGAATGCTACAGATTGTACAGATGCAACTGTTAACTAATTTTAAAAGCATCGGAATGGCACCTACTGTTTTAGAAGTAGACAAAATGGCATGGTAGAACCTATAAACGCTCTGGCGGACGATCGGAGACGTTCTGGAAATCATGTCGATAGTAGAAACGCTCTTAGATTTTTTAAGTTTTAGCAGCGCTATTTCGGTGGTTGGGAGCGCCAGCTTAATGACTTCAGAATGCTACTAGTGCTACGTAACATATTATAATTAATATACAGTAATTGCAGAATGCTAAAGAATGTACAGAATCAACTGTAAACTAATTTTAAATGCATCGGAATGGCACCTACTGTTTTAGAAGTAGACAAAATGGCATGCTAGAACCTATAAACGCTCTGGCTTACGATCTGAGACGTTCTAGAAATCATGTCGATAGTAGAAACGCTCTTAGATTCTTTAAGTTTTAGTAGCGCTATTTCGGTGTTTGGGAGCGACAGCTTAATGACTTCAGAATGCTACTAGTGCTACGTAACATATTATAATAAATATTCAGTAACTTCAGAATGCTACAGATTATACAGAAGCAACTGTAAACTAATTTTAAATGCATCGGAATTTCACCTACTGTTTTAGTAGACAAAATGGCATGCTAATACCTATAAACGCACTGGCGGACGATCTGAGACGTTCTGGAAATCAAGTCGATAGTAGAAACGCTCTTAGATTTTTTAAGTTTTAGCAGCGGTATTTCGGTGTTTGGGAGCGACAGCTTAATGACTTCAGAATGCTACTAGTGCTATGTAACATATTATAATTAATAGACAGTAATTGCAGAATGCTAAGGAAAATACAGAATCAACTGGAAACTAATTTTAAATGCATCGGAATGGCACCTACTGTTTTAGACGGAGACAAAATGGCATGCTAGAACCTATAAACGATCTGGCGGACGATCTGAGACGTTCTGGAAATCATGTCGATAATAGAAACGCTCTTAGATTTTTTAAGTTTTAGTAGCGCTATTTCGGTGTTTTGGAGCGACAGCTTAATGACTTCAGAATGCTACTAGTGCTACGTAACATATTATAATAAATAGACAGTAATTGCAGAATGCTACAGATTGTACAGAAGCAACTGTAAACTAATTTTGAATGCATCGGAATGGCACCTACTGTTTTAGAAGTAAACAAAATGGCATGTTAGAACTTATAAACGCTCTGGCGGACAATCGGAGACGTGCTGGAAATCATGTCGATAGTAGAAACGCTCTCAGATTTTTTAAGTTTTAGTAGCGCTATTTCGGTGTTTTGGAGCGACAGCTTAATGACTTCAGAATGCTACAAGTGCTACGTAACATATTATAATAAATAGACAGTAATTGCAGAGTGCTAAAGAATGTACAGAATCAACTGTAACCTAATTTTAAATGCATCGGAATGGCACCTACTGTTTTAGAAGTAGACAAAATGGCATGCTAGAACCTGTAAACGCTACGGCGGACGATCTGAGACGTTCTGGAAATCATGTCGATAATAGAACCGCTCTTTGATTTTTTAAGTTTTATTGGCGCTATTTCGGTGTTTGGGAGCGACATCTTAATGTCTTCAGAATGCTACTAGTGCTACGTAACATACTATAATTAATAGATAGTAATTGCAGAATGCTAAAGAATGTACAGATTCAACTGTAAACTAATTTTAAATGCATCGGAATGGCACCTACTGTTTTAGAAGTAGACAAAATGGCATGCTAGAACCTATAAACACTCTGGCGGACGATCTGAGACGTTCTGGAAAACATGTCGATAATAGAAACGCTCTTAGATTTTTTAAGTTTTAGTAGCGCTATTTCGGTGTTTGGGAAAGACAGCTTAATGACTTCAGAATGCTACTAGTACTACGTAACATATTATAATAAATAGAAAGTAATTGCAGAATGCTACAGATTGTACAGAAGCAACTGTAAACTAATTTTAAATGCATCGGAATGGCACCTACTGTTTTAGAAGTAGACAAAATGGCATGCTAGAACCTGTAAACGCTATGGCGGACGATCTGAGACGTTCTGGAAATCATGTCGATAATAGAAACACTCTTTTGATTTTTTAAGTTTTAGTAGCGATATTTCGGTCTTTGGGAGCGACAGCTTAGTGTCTTCAGAATGCTACTAGTGCTACATAACATACTATAATTAATAGATAGTAATTGCAGAATGCTAAAGAATGTACAGAATTAACTGTAAACTAATTTTAAAAGCATCGGAATGGCACCTACTGTTTTAGAAGTAGACAAAATGGCATGCTAGAACCTATAAACGCTCTGGCGGACGATTTGAGACGTTCTGGAAATCATGTCGATAATAGAAACGCTCTTAGATTTTTTAAGTCTTAGTAGCGCTATTTCGGTGTTTGGGAGCGACAGCTTAATGACTTCAGAATGCTACTAGTGATACGTAACATATTATAATTAATAGACAGTAATTGCAGAATGCTACAGATTGTACAGAAGCAACTGTAAACTAATTTTAAATGCATCGGACTAGCACCTACTGTTTTAGAAGTAGACAAAATGGCATGTTAGAACTTATAAACGCTCTGGCGGACGATCGGAGACGTTCTGGAAATAATGTCGATAGTAGAAACGCTCTTAGATTTTTTAAGTTTTAGCAGTTCTAGTTCGGTGGTTGGGAGCGACAGCTTAATGACTTCAGAATGCTACTAGTGCTACGTAACATATTATAATTTATGGACAGTAATTGCTGAATGCTAAAGAATGTACAGAATCAACTGTAAACTAATTTTAAATGCATCGGAATGGCACCTACTGTTTTAGAAGTAGACAAAATGGCATGCTAGAACCTGTAAACGCTCTGGCGGACGATCTGAGACGTTATGGAAATCATGTCGATAATAGAACACTCTTTGATTTTTTAAGTTTTAGTATCGCTATTTCGGTGTTTGGGCGCGACAGCTTAATGACTTCAGAATGCTACTAGTGATACGTAACATATTATAATTAATAGACAGTAATTGCAGAATGCTACAGATTGTACAGAAGCAACTGTAAACTAATTTTAAATGCATCGGACTAGCACCTACTGTTTTAGAAGTAGACAAAATGGCATGTTAGAACTTATAAACGCTCTGGCGGACGATCGGAGACGTTCTGGAAATAATGTCGATAGTAGAAACGCTCTTAGATTTTTTAAGTTTTAGCAGTTCTAGTTCGGTGGTTGGGAGCGACAGCTTAATGACTTCAGAATGCTACTAGTGCTACGTAACATATTATAATTTATGGACAGTAATTGCTGAATGCTAAAGAATGTACAGAATCAACTGTAAACTAATTTTAAATGCATCGGAATGGCACCTACTGTTTTAGAAGTAGACAAAATGGCATGCTAGAACCTGTAAACGCTCTGGCGGACGATCTGAGACGTTCTGGAAATCATGTCGATAGTAGAAACGCTCTTAGATTTTTTAAGTTTTAGTAGCGCTATTTTGGTGTTTTTTAGCGACAGCTTAATGACTTCAGAATGCTACTAGTGCTACGTACCATATTATAATAAATAGACAGTAATTGCAGAATGCTACAGATTGTACAGAATCAACTGTAAACTATTTTTAAATGCATCGGAATGGCACCTACTGTTTTAGAAGTTGACAAAATGGCATGCTAATACCTATAAATGCACTGGCGGACGATCTCAGACGTTCTGGAAATCAAGTCGATAGTAGAAACGCTCTTAGATTTTTTAAGTTTTAGCAGCGCTATTTCGGTGTTTGGGAGCGACAGCTTAATGACTTCAGAATGCTGCTAGTGCTATGTAACATATTATAATTAATAGACAGTAATTGCAGAATGCTAAAGAATGTACAGAATCAACTGTAAACTAATTTTAAATGCATCGGAATGGCCCCTACTTTTTTAGAAGTAGACAAAATGGCATGTTAGAACCTATAAACGCTCTGGCGGACGATCTGAGAAGTTCTGGAAATCATGTCGATAATAGAAACGCTCTTAGATTTTTTAAGTTTTAGTAGCGCTATTTTGGTGTTTGTGAGCGACAGCTTAATGACTTCAGAATGCTACTAGTGCTACGTAACATATTATAATAAATAGACAGTAATTGCAGAATGCTACAGATTCTACAGAAGCAACTGTAAACTAATTTTAAATGCATCGGAATGGCACCTACTGTTTTAGAAGTAGACAAAATGGCATGCTAATAGCTATAAATGCACTGGCGGACGATCTGAGACGTTCTGGAAATCATGTCGATAACAGAAACACTCTTTGATTTTTTAAGTTTTAGTAGCGCTATTTCGGTGTTTGGGAGCGACAGCTTAATGTCTTCAGAATGCTACAAGTGCTACGCAATATATTATAATTAATAGACAGTAAATGCAGAATGCTAAAGAATGTACAGAATCAACTGTAAACTAATTTTAAATGCATCGGAAAGGCACCTACTGTTTTAGAAGTAGACAAAATGGCATGCTAGAACCTATAAACGCTCTGGCGGACGATCTGAGACGTTCTGGAAATCATGTCGATAATAGAAACGCTCTTAGATTTTTTAAGTTTTAGTAGCGCTATTTCGGTGTTTGGGAGCGACAGCTTAATGACTTCAGAATGCTACTAGTGCTACGTAACATATTATAATTAATAGACAGTAATTGCAGAATGCTACAGATTGTACAGAAGCAACTGTAAACTAATTTTAAATGCATCGGAATGTCACCTACTGTTTTAGAAGTAGACAAAATGGCATGCTAATAGCTATAAATGCACTGGCGGACGATCTGAGACGTTCTGGAAATCATGTCGATAATAGAAACACTCTTTGATTTTTTAAGTTTTTAGTAGCGCTATTTCGGTGTTTGGGAGCGACAGCTTAATGTCTTCAGAATGCTACAAGTGCTACGCAATATATTATAATTAATAGACAGTAATTGCAGAATGCTAAAGAATGTACAGAATCAACTGTAAACTAATTTTAAATGCATCGGAAAGGCACCTTCTGTTTTAGAAGTAGACAAAATGGCATGCTAGAACCTATAAACGCTCTGACGGACGATCTGAGACGTTCTGGAAATCATGTCGATAATAGAAACGCTCTTAGATTTTTTTAGTTTTAGTAGCGCTATTTCGGTGTTTGGGAGCGACAGCTTAATGACTTCAGAATGCTACTAGTTCTACGTAACATATTATAATTAATAGACAGTAATTGCAGAATGCTACAGATTGTACAGAAGCAACTGTAAACTAATTTTAAATGCATCGGAATGGCACCTACTGTTTTAGAAGTAGACAAAATGGCATGTTAGAACTTATAAACGCTCTGGCGGACGATTGGAGACGTTCTGGAAATTATGTCGATAGTAGAAACGCTCTTAGATTTTTTAAGTTTTAGCAGCTCTATTTCGGTGGTTGGGAGCGACAGCTTAATGACCTCAGAATGCTACTAGTGCTACGTAACATATTATAATTAATAGACAGTAATTGCTGAATGCTACAGATTGTACAGAAGCAACTGTAAACTAATTTTAAATGCATCGGAATGGCACCTACTGTTTTAGAAGTAGACAAAATGGCATGTTAGAACTTATAAACGCTCTGGCGGAAGATTGGAGACGTTCTGGAAATTATGTCGATAGTAGAAACGCTCTTAGATTTTCTAAGTTTTAGCAGCTCTACTTCGGTGGTTGGGAGCTACAGCTTAATGACTTCAGAATGCTACTAGTGCTACGTAACATATTATAATTAATAGACAGTAATTGCAGAATGCTACAGATTGTACAGAAGCAACTGTAAACTAATTTTAAATGCATCGGAATGGCACCTACTGTTTTAGAAGTAGACAAAATGGCATGTTAGAACTTATAAACGCTCTGGCGGACGATGGGAGACGTTCTGGAAATTATGTCGATAGTAGAAACGCTCTTAGATTTTTTAAGTTTTAGCAGCTCTATTTCGGTGGTTGGGAGCGACAGCTTAATGACTTCAGAATGCTACTAGTGTTACGTAACATATTATAATTAATAGACAGTAATTGCAGAATGCTACAGATTGTACAGAAGCAACTGTAAACTAATTTTAAATGCATCGGAATGGCACCTACTGTTTTAGAAGTAGACAAAATGGCATGCTAATAGCTATAAATGCACTGGCGGACGATCTGAGACGTTCTGGAAATCATGTCGATAATAGAAACACTCTTTGATTTTTTAAGTTTTTAGTAGCGCTATTTCGGTGTTTGGGAGCGACAGCTTAATGTCTTCAGAATGCTACAAGTGCTACGCAATATATTATAATTAATAGACAGTAATTGCAGAATGCTAAAGAATGTACAGAATCAACTGTAAACTAATTTTAAATGCATCGGAAAGGCACCTTCTGTTTTAGAAGTAGACAAAATGGCATGCTAGAACCTATAAACGCTCTGACGGACGATCTGAGACGTTCTGGAAATCATGTCGATAATAGAAACGCTCTTAGATTTTTTAAGTTTTAGTAGCGCTATTTCGGTGTTTGGGAGCGACAGCTTAATGACTTCAGAATGCTACTAGTGCTACGTAACATATTATAATTAATAGACAGTAATTGCAGAATGCTACAGATTGTACAGAAGCAACTGTAAACTAATTTTAAATGCATCGGAATGGCACCTACTGTTTTAGAAGTAGACAAAATGGCATGTTAGAACTTATAAACGCTCTGGCGGACGATTGGAGACGTTCTGGAAATTATGTCGATAGTAGAAACGCTCTTAGATTTTTTAAGTTTTAGCAGCTCTATTTCGGTGGTTGGGAGCGACAGCTTAATGACTTCAGAATGCTACTAGTGCTACGTAACATATTATAATTAATAGACAGTAATTGCTGAATGCTACAGATTGTACAGAAGCAACTGTAAACTAATTTTAAATGCATCGGAATGGCACCTACTGTTTTAGAAGTAGACAAAATGGCATGTTAGAACTTATAAACGCTCTGGCGGAAGATTTTAGACGTTCTGGAAATTATGTCGATAGTAGAAACGCTCTTAGATTTTCTAAGTTTTAGCAGCTCTATTTCGGTGGTTGGGAGCGACAGCTTAATGACTTCAGAATGCTACTAGTGCTACGTAACATATTATAATTAATAGACAGTAATTGCAGAATGCTACAGATTGTACAGAAGCAACTGTAAACTAATTTTAAATGCATCGGAATGGCACCTACTGTTTTAGAAGTAGACAAAATGGCATGTTAGAACTTATAAACGCTCTGGCGGACGATTGGAGACGTTCTGGAAATTATGTCGATAGTAGAAACGCTCTTAGATTTTTTAAGTTTTAGCAGCTCTATTTCGGTGGTTGGGAGCGACAGCTTAATGACTTCAGAATGCTACTAGTGCTACGTAACATATTATAATTAATAGACAGTAATTGCAGAATGCTACAGATTGTACAGAAGCAACTGTAAACTTATTTTAAATGCATCGGAATGGCCCCTACTTTTTTAGAAGTAGACAAAATGGCATGTTAGAACCTATAAACGCTCTGGCGGACGATCTGAGAAGTTCTGGAAATCATGTCGATAATAGAAACGCTCTTAGATTTTTTAAGTTTTAGTAGCGCTATTTTGGTGTTTGTGAGCGACAGCTTAATGACTTCAGAATGCTACTAGTGCTACGTAACATATTATAATAAATAGACAGTAATTGCAGAATGCTACAGATTCTACAGAAGCAACTGTAAACTAATTTTAAATGCATCGGAATGGCACCTACTGTTTTAGAAGTAGACAAAATGGCATGCTAATAGCTATAAATGCACTGGCGGACGATCTGAGACGTTCTGGAAATCATGTCGATAACAGAAACACTCTTTGATTTTTTAAGTTTTAGTAGCGCTATTTCGGTGTTTGGGAGCGACAGCTTAATGTCTTCAGAATGCTACAAGTGCTACGCAATATATTATAATTAATAGACAGTAAATGCAGAATGCTAAAGAATGTACAGAATCAACTGTAAACTAATTTTAAATGCATCGGAAAGGCACCTACTGTTTTAGAAGTAGACAAAATGGCATGCTAGAACCTATAAACGCTCTGGCGGACGATCTGAGACGTTCTGGAAATCATGTCGATAATAGAAACGCTCTTAGATTTTTTAAGTTTTAGTAGCGCTATTTCGGTGTTTGGGAGCGACAGCTTAATGACTTCAGAATGCTACTAGTGCTACGTAACATATTATAATTAATAGACAGTAATTGCAGAATGCTACAGATTGTACAGAAGCAACTGTAAACTAATTTTAAATGCATCGGAATGTCACCTACTGTTTTAGAAGTAGACAAAATGGCATGCTAATAGCTATAAATGCACTGGCGGACGATCTGAGACGTTCTGGAAATCATGTCGATAATAGAAACACTCTTTGATTTTTTAAGTTTTTAGTAGCGCTATTTCGGTGTTTGGGAGCGACAGCTTAATGTCTTCAGAATGCTACAAGTGCTACGCAATATATTATAATTAATAGACAGTAATTGCAGAATGCTAAAGAATGTACAGAATCAACTGTAAACTAATTTTAAATGCATCGGAAAGGCACCTTCTGTTTTAGAAGTAGACAAAATGGCATGCTAGAACCTATAAACGCTCTGACGGACGATCTGAGACGTTCTGGAAATCATGTCGATAATAGAAACGCTCTTAGATTTTTTTAGTTTTAGTAGCGCTATTTCGGTGTTTGGGAGCGACAGCTTAATGACTTCAGAATGCTACTAGTTCTACGTAACATATTATAATTAATAGACAGTAATTGCAGAATGCTACAGATTGTACAGAAGCAACTGTAAACTAATTTTAAATGCATCGGAATGGCACCTACTGTTTTAGAAGTAGACAAAATGGCATGTTAGAACTTATAAACGCTCTGGCGGACGATTGGAGACGTTCTGGAAATTATGTCGATAGTAGAAACGCTCTTAGATTTTTTAAGTTTTAGCAGCTCTATTTCGGTGGTTGGGAGCGACAGCTTAATGACCTCAGAATGCTACTAGTGCTACGTAACATATTATAATTAATAGACAGTAATTGCTGAATGCTACAGATTGTACAGAAGCAACTGTAAACTAATTTTAAATGCATCGGAATGGCACCTACTGTTTTAGAAGTAGACAAAATGGCATGTTAGAACTTATAAACGCTCTGGCGGAAGATTGGAGACGTTCTGGAAATTATGTCGATAGTAGAAACGCTCTTAGATTTTCTAAGTTTTAGCAGCTCTACTTCGGTGGTTGGGAGCTACAGCTTAATGACTTCAGAATGCTACTAGTGCTACGTAACATATTATAATTAATAGACAGTAATTGCAGAATGCTACAGATTGTACAGAAGCAACTGTAAACTAATTTTAAATGCATCGGAATGGCACCTACTGTTTTAGAAGTAGACAAAATGGCATGTTAGAACTTATAAACGCTCTGGCGGACGATGGGAGACGTTCTGGAAATTATGTCGATAGTAGAAACGCTCTTAGATTTTTTAAGTTTTAGCAGCTCTATTTCGGTGGTTGGGAGCGACAGCTTAATGACTTCAGAATGCTACTAGTGTTACGTAACATATTATAATTAATAGACAGTAATTGCAGAATGCTACAGATTGTACAGAAGCAACTGTAAACTAATTTTAAATGCATCGGAATGGCACCTACTGTTTTAGAAGTAGACAAAATGGCATGCTAATAGCTATAAATGCACTGGCGGACGATCTGAGACGTTCTGGAAATCATGTCGATAATAGAAACACTCTTTGATTTTTTAAGTTTTTAGTAGCGCTATTTCGGTGTTTGGGAGCGACAGCTTAATGTCTTCAGAATGCTACAAGTGCTACGCAATATATTATAATTAATAGACAGTAATTGCAGAATGCTAAAGAATGTACAGAATCAACTGTAAACTAATTTTAAATGCATCGGAAAGGCACCTTCTGTTTTAGAAGTAGACAAAATGGCATGCTAGAACCTATAAACGCTCTGACGGACGATCTGAGACGTTCTGGAAATCATGTCGATAATAGAAACGCTCTTAGATTTTTTAAGTTTTAGTAGCGCTATTTCGGTGTTTGGGAGCGACAGCTTAATGACTTCAGAATGCTACTAGTGCTACGTAACATATTATAATTAATAGACAGTAATTGCAGAATGCTACAGATTGTACAGAAGCAACTGTAAACTAATTTTAAATGCATCGGAATGGCACCTACTGTTTTAGAAGTAGACAAAATGGCATGTTAGAACTTATAAACGCTCTGGCGGACGATTGGAGACGTTCTGGAAATTATGTCGATAGTAGAAACGCTCTTAGATTTTTTAAGTTTTAGCAGCTCTATTTCGGTGGTTGGGAGCGACAGCTTAATGACTTCAGAATGCTACTAGTGCTACGTAACATATTATAATTAATAGACAGTAATTGCTGAATGCTACAGATTGTACAGAAGCAACTGTAAACTAATTTTAAATGCATCGGAATGGCACCTACTGTTTTAGAAGTAGACAAAATGGCATGTTAGAACTTATAAACGCTCTGGCGGAAGATTTTAGACGTTCTGGAAATTATGTCGATAGTAGAAACGCTCTTAGATTTTCTAAGTTTTAGCAGCTCTATTTCGGTGGTTGGGAGCGACAGCTTAATGACTTCAGAATGCTACTAGTGCTACGTAACATATTATAATTAATAGACAGTAATTGCAGAATGCTACAGATTGTACAGAAGCAACTGTAAACTAATTTTAAATGCATCGGAATGGCACCTACTGTTTTAGAAGTAGACAAAATGGCATGTTAGAACTTATAAACGCTCTGGCGGACGATTGGAGACGTTCTGGAAATTATGTCGATAGTAGAAACGCTCTTAGATTTTTTAAGTTTTAGCAGCTCTATTTCGGTGGTTGGGAGCGACAGCTTAATGACTTCAGAATGCTACTAGTGCTACGTAACATATTATAATTAATAGACAGTAATTGCAGAATGCTACAGATTGTACAGAAGCAACTGTAAACTTATTTTAAATGCATCGGAATGGCACCTACTGTTTTAGAAGTAGACAAAATGGCATGTTAGAACTTATAAACGCTCTGGCGGACGATTGGAGACGTTCTGGAAATTATGTCGATAGTAGAAACGCTCTTAGATTTTTTAAGTTTTAGCAGCTCTATTTCGGTGGTTGGGAGCGACAGCTTAATGACTTCAGAATGCTACTAGTGCTACGTAACATATTATAATTAATAGACAGTAATTGCTGAATGCTAAAGAATGTACAGAATCAACTGTAAACTAACTTTAAATGCATCGGAATGGCACCTACTGTTTTAGAAGTAGACAAAATGGCATGCTAGAACCTGTAAACGCTCTGGACGACGATCTGAGACGTTATGGAATCCATGTCGATAATAGAACACTCTTTGATTTTTTAAGTTTTAGTAGCGCTATTTCGGTGTTTGGGCGCGACAGCTTAATGTCTTCAGAATGCTACTAGTGCTACGTAACATACTATAATTAATAGATAGTAATTGCAGAATGCTAAAGAATGTACAGAATCAACTGTAAACTAATTTTAAAAGCATCGGAATGGCACCTACTGTTTTAGAAGTATACAAAATGGCATGCTAGAACCTGTAAACGCTCTGGCGGACGATCTGAGACCTTCTGGAAATCATGTCGATAGTAGCAACGCTCTTAGATTTTTTAAGTTTTAGTAGCGCTATTTCGGTGTTTTTTAGCGACAGCTTAATGACTTCAGAATGCTACTAGTGCTACGTACCATATTATAATAAATAGACAGTAATTGCAGAATGCTACAGATTGTACAGAAGCAACTGTAAACTATTTTTAAATGCATCGGAATGGCACCTACTGTTTTAGAAGTAGACAAAATGGCATGCTAATACCTATAAATGCACTGGCGGACGATCTCAGACGTTCTGGAAATCAAGTCGATAGTAGAAACGCTCTTAGATTTTTTAAGTTTTAGCAGCGCTATTTCGGTGTTTGGGAGCGACAGCTTAATGAGTTCAGAATGCTGCTAGTGCTATGTAACATATTATAATTAATAGACAGTAATTGCAGAATGCTAAGGAAAATACAGAATCAACTGGAAACTAATTTTAAATGCATCGGAATGGCACCTACTGTTTTAGACGGAGACAAAATGGCATGCTAGAACCTATAAACGATCTGGCGGACGATCTGAGACGTTCTGGAAATCATGTCGATAATAGAAACGCTCTTAGATTTTTTAAGTTTTAGTAGCGCTATTTCGGTGTTTTGGAGCGACAGCTTAATGACTTCAGAATGCTACTAGTGCTACGTAACATATTATAATAAATAGACAGTAATTGCAGAATGCTACAGATTGTACAGAAGCAACTGTAAACTAATTTTGAATGCATCGGAATGGCACCTACTGTTTTAGAAGTAAACAAAATGGCATGTTAGAACTTATAAACGCTCTGGCGGACAATCGGAGACGTGCTGGAAATCATGTCGATAGTAGAAACGCTCTCAGATTTTTTAAGTTTTAGTAGCGCTATTTCGGTGTTTTGGAGCGACAGCTTAATGACTTCAGAATGCTACTAGTGCTACGTAACATATTATAATAAATAGACAGTAATTGCAGAGTGCTAAAGAATGTACAGAATCAACTGTAACCTAATTTTAAATGCATCGGAATGGCACCTACTGTTTTAGAAGTAGACAAAATGGCATGCTAGAACCTGTAAACGCTACGGCGGACGATCTGAGACGTTCTGGAAATCATGTCGATAATAGAACCGCTCTTTGATTTTTTAAGTTTTATTGGCGCTATTTCGGTGTTTGGGAGCGACATCTTAATGTCTTCAGAATGCTACTAGTGCTACGTAACATACTATAATTAATAGATAGTAATTGCAGAATGCTAAAGAATGTACAGATTCAACTGTAAACTAATTTTAAATGCATCGGAATGGCACCTACTGTTTTAGAAGTAGACAAAATGGCATGCTAGAACCTATAAACACTCTGGCGGACGATCTGAGACGTTCTGGAAAACATGTCGATAATAGAAACGCTCTTAGATTTTTTAAGTTTTAGTAGCGCTATTTCGGTGTTTGGGAAAGACAGCTTAATGACTTCAGAATGCTACTAGTACTACGTAACATATTATAATAAATAGAAAGTAATTGCAGAATGCTACAGATTGTACAGAAGCAACTGTAAACTAATTTTAAATGCATCGGAATGGCACCTACTGTTTTAGAAGTAGACAAAATGGCATGCTAGAACCTGTAAACGCTATGGCGGACGATCTGAGACGTTCTGGAAATCATGTCGATAATAGAAACACTCTTTTGATTTTTTAAGTTTTAGTAGCGATATTTCGGTCTTTGGGAGCGACAGCTTAGTGTCTTCAGAATGCTACTAGTGCTACATAACATACTATAATTAATAGATAGTAATTGCAGAATGCTAAAGAATGTACAGAATTAACTGTAAACTAATTTTAAAAGCATCGGAATGGCACCTACTGTTTTAGAAGTAGACAAAATGGCATGCTAGAACCTATAAACGCTCTGGCGGACGATTTGAGACGTTCTGGAAATCATGTCGATAATAGAAACGCTCTTAGATTTTTTAAGTCTTAGTAGCGCTATTTCGGTGTTTGGGAGCGACAGCTTAATGACTTCAGAATGCTACTAGTGATACGTAACATATTATAATTAATAGACAGTAATTGCAGAATGCTACAGATTGTACAGAAGCAACTGTAAACTAATTTTAAATGCATCGGACTAGCACCTACTGTTTTAGAAGTAGACAAAATGGCATGTTAGAACTTATAAACGCTCTGGCGGACGATCGGAGACGTTCTGGAAATAATGTCGATAGTAGAAACGCTCTTAGATTTTTTAAGTTTTAGCAGTTCTAGTTCGGTGGTTGGGAGCGACAGCTTAATGACTTCAGAATGCTACTAGTGCTACGTAACATATTATAATTTATGGACAGTAATTGCTGAATGCTAAAGAATGTACAGAATCAACTGTAAACTAATTTTAAATGCATCGGAATGGCACCTACTGTTTTAGAAGTAGACAAAATGGCATGCTAGAACCTGTAAACGCTCTGGCGGACGATCTGAGACGTTATGGAAATCATGTCGATAATAGAACACTCTTTGATTTTTTAAGTTTTAGTATCGCTATTTCGGTGTTTGGGCGCGACAGCTTAATGACTTCAGAATGCTACTAGTGATACGTAACATATTATAATTAATAGACAGTAATTGCAGAATGCTACAGATTGTACAGAAGCAACTGTAAACTAATTTTAAATGCATCGGACTAGCACCTACTGTTTTAGAAGTAGACAAAATGGCATGTTAGAACTTATAAACGCTCTGGCGGACGATCGGAGACGTTCTGGAAATAATGTCGATAGTAGAAACGCTCTTAGATTTTTTAAGTTTTAGCAGTTCTAGTTCGGTGGTTGGGAGCGACAGCTTAATGACTTCAGAATGCTACTAGTGCTACGTAACATATTATAATTTATGGACAGTAATTGCTGAATGCTAAAGAATGTACAGAATCAACTGTAAACTAATTTTAAATGCATCGGAATGGCACCTACTGTTTTAGAAGTAGACAAAATGGCATGCTAGAACCTGTAAACGCTCTGGCGGACGATCTGAGACGTTCTGGAAATCATGTCGATAGTAGAAACGCTCTTAGATTTTTTAAGTTTTAGTAGCGCTATTTTGGTGTTTTTTAGCGACAGCTTAATGACTTCAGAATGCTACTAGTGCTACGTACCATATTATAATAAATAGACAGTAATTGCAGAATGCTACAGATTGTACAGAATCAACTGTAAACTATTTTTAAATGCATCGGAATGGCACCTACTGTTTTAGAAGTTGACAAAATGGCATGCTAATACCTATAAATGCACTGGCGGACGATCTCAGACGTTCTGGAAATCAAGTCGATAGTAGAAACGCTCTTAGATTTTTTAAGTTTTAGCAGCGCTATTTCGGTGTTTGGGAGCGACAGCTTAATGACTTCAGAATGCTGCTAGTGCTATGTAACATATTATAATTAATAGACAGTAATTGCAGAATGCTAAAGAATGTACAGAATCAACTGTAAACTAATTTTAAATGCATCGGAATGGCCCCTACTTTTTTAGAAGTAGACAAAATGGCATGTTAGAACCTATAAACGCTCTGGCGGACGATCTGAGAAGTTCTGGAAATCATGTCGATAATAGAAACGCTCTTAGATTTTTTAAGTTTTAGTAGCGCTATTTTGGTGTTTGTGAGCGACAGCTTAATGACTTCAGAATGCTACTAGTGCTACGTAACATATTATAATAAATAGACAGTAATTGCAGAATGCTACAGATTCTACAGAAGCAACTGTAAACTAATTTTAAATGCATCGGAATGGCACCTACTGTTTTAGAAGTAGACAAAATGGCATGCTAATAGCTATAAATGCACTGGCGGACGATCTGAGACGTTCTGGAAATCATGTCGATAACAGAAACACTCTTTGATTTTTTAAGTTTTAGTAGCGCTATTTCGGTGTTTGGGAGCGACAGCTTAATGTCTTCAGAATGCTACAAGTGCTACGCAATATATTATAATTAATAGACAGTAAATGCAGAATGCTAAAGAATGTACAGAATCAACTGTAAACTAATTTTAAATGCATCGGAAAGGCACCTACTGTTTTAGAAGTAGACAAAATGGCATGCTAGAACCTATAAACGCTCTGGCGGACGATCTGAGACGTTCTGGAAATCATGTCGATAATAGAAACGCTCTTAGATTTTTTAAGTTTTAGTAGCGCTATTTCGGTGTTTGGGAGCGACAGCTTAATGACTTCAGAATGCTACTAGTGCTACGTAACATATTATAATTAATAGACAGTAATTGCAGAATGCTACAGATTGTACAGAAGCAACTGTAAACTAATTTTAAATGCATCGGAATGTCACCTACTGTTTTAGAAGTAGACAAAATGGCATGCTAATAGCTATAAATGCACTGGCGGACGATCTGAGACGTTCTGGAAATCATGTCGATAATAGAAACACTCTTTGATTTTTTAAGTTTTTAGTAGCGCTATTTCGGTGTTTGGGAGCGACAGCTTAATGTCTTCAGAATGCTACAAGTGCTACGCAATATATTATAATTAATAGACAGTAATTGCAGAATGCTAAAGAATGTACAGAATCAACTGTAAACTAATTTTAAATGCATCGGAAAGGCACCTTCTGTTTTAGAAGTAGACAAAATGGCATGCTAGAACCTATAAACGCTCTGACGGACGATCTGAGACGTTCTGGAAATCATGTCGATAATAGAAACGCTCTTAGATTTTTTTAGTTTTAGTAGCGCTATTTCGGTGTTTGGGAGCGACAGCTTAATGACTTCAGAATGCTACTAGTTCTACGTAACATATTATAATTAATAGACAGTAATTGCAGAATGCTACAGATTGTACAGAAGCAACTGTAAACTAATTTTAAATGCATCGGAATGGCACCTACTGTTTTAGAAGTAGACAAAATGGCATGTTAGAACTTATAAACGCTCTGGCGGACGATTGGAGACGTTCTGGAAATTATGTCGATAGTAGAAACGCTCTTAGATTTTTTAAGTTTTAGCAGCTCTATTTCGGTGGTTGGGAGCGACAGCTTAATGACCTCAGAATGCTACTAGTGCTACGTAACATATTATAATTAATAGACAGTAATTGCTGAATGCTACAGATTGTACAGAAGCAACTGTAAACTAATTTTAAATGCATCGGAATGGCACCTACTGTTTTAGAAGTAGACAAAATGGCATGTTAGAACTTATAAACGCTCTGGCGGAAGATTGGAGACGTTCTGGAAATTATGTCGATAGTAGAAACGCTCTTAGATTTTCTAAGTTTTAGCAGCTCTACTTCGGTGGTTGGGAGCTACAGCTTAATGACTTCAGAATGCTACTAGTGCTACGTAACATATTATAATTAATAGACAGTAATTGCAGAATGCTACAGATTGTAGAGAAGCAACTGTAAACTAATTTTAAATGCATCGGAATGGCACCTACTGTTTTAGAAGTAGACAAAATGGCATGTTAGAACTTATAAACGCTCTGGCGGACGATGGGAGACGTTCTGGAAATTATGTCGATAGTAGAAACGCTCTTAGATTTTTTAAGTTTTAGCAGCTCTATTTCGGTGGTTGGGAGCGACAGCTTAATGACTTCAGAATGCTACTAGTGTTACGTAACATATTATAATTAATAGACAGTAATTGCAGAATGCTACAGATTGTACAGAAGCAACTGTAAACTAATTTTAAATGCATCGGAATGGCACCTACTGTTTTAGAAGTAGACAAAATGGCATGCTAATAGCTATAAATGCACTGGCGGACGATCTGAGACGTTCTGGAAATCATGTCGATAATAGAAACACTCTTTGATTTTTTAAGTTTTTAGTAGCGCTATTTCGGTGTTTGGGAGCGACAGCTTAATGTCTTCAGAATGCTACAAGTGCTACGCAATATATTATAATTAATAGACAGTAATTGCAGAATGCTAAAGAATGTACAGAATCAACTGTAAACTAATTTTAAATGCATCGGAAAGGCACCTTCTGTTTTAGAAGTAGACAAAATGGCATGCTAGAACCTATAAACGCTCTGACGGACGATCTGAGACGTTCTGGAAATCATGTCGATAATAGAAACGCTCTTAGATTTTTTAAGTTTTAGTAGCGCTATTTCGGTGTTTGGGAGCGACAGCTTAATGACTTCAGAATGCTACTAGTGCTACGTAACATATTATAATTAATAGACAGTAATTGCAGAATGCTACAGATTGTACAGAAGCAACTGTAAACTAATTTTAAATGCATCGGAATGGCACCTACTGTTTTAGAAGTAGACAAAATGGCATGTTAGAACTTATAAACGCTCTGGCGGACGATTGGAGACGTTCTGGAAATTATGTCGATAGTAGAAACGCTCTTAGATTTTTTAAGTTTTAGCAGCTCTATTTCGGTGGTTGGGAGCGACAGCTTAATGACTTCAGAATGCTACTAGTGCTACGTAACATATTATAATTAATAGACAGTAATTGCTGAATGCTACAGATTGTACAGAAGCAACTGTAAACTAATTTTAAATGCATCGGAATGGCACCTACTGTTTTAGAAGTAGACAAAATGGCATGTTAGAACTTATAAACGCTCTGGCGGAAGATTTTAGACGTTCTGGAAATTATGTCGATAGTAGAAACGCTCTTAGATTTTCTAAGTTTTAGCAGCTCTATTTCGGTGGTTGGGAGCGACAGCTTAATGACTTCAGAATGCTACTAGTGCTACGTAACATATTATAATTAATAGACAGTAATTGCAGAATGCTACAGATTGTACAGAAGCAACTGTAAACTAATTTTAAATGCATCGGAATGGCACCTACTGTTTTAGAAGTAGACAAAATGGCATGTTAGAACTTATAAACGCTCTGGCGGACGATTGGAGACGTTCTGGAAATTATGTCGATAGTAGAAACGCTCTTAGATTTTTTAAGTTTTAGCAGCTCTATTTCGGTGGTTGGGAGCGACAGCTTAATGACTTCAGAATGCTACTAGTGCTACGTAACATATTATAATTAATAGACAGTAATTGCAGAATGCTACAGATTGTACAGAAGCAACTGTAAACTTATTTTAAATGCATCGGAATGGCACCTACTGTTTTAGAAGTAGACAAAATGGCATGTTAGAACTTATAAACGCTCTGGCGGACGATTGGAGACGTTCTGGAAATTATGTCGATAGTAGAAACGCTCTTAGATTTTTTAAGTTTTAGCAGCTCTATTTCGGTGGTTGGGAGCGACAGCTTAATGACTTCAGAATGCTACTAGTGCTACGTAACATATTATAATTAATAGACAGTAATTGCTGAATGCTAAAGAATGTACAGAATCAACTGTAAACTAACTTTAAATGCATCGGAATGGCACCTACTGTTTTAGAAGTAGACAAAATGGCATGCTAGAACCTGTAAACGCTCTGGACGACGATCTGAGACGTTATGGAATCCATGTCGATAATAGAACACTCTTTGATTTTTTAAGTTTTAGTAGCGCTATTTCGGTGTTTGGGCGCGACAGCTTAATGTCTTCAGAATGCTACTAGTGCTACGTAACATACTATAATTAATAGATAGTAATTGCAGAATGCTAAAGAATGTACAGAATCAACTGTAAACTAATTTTAAAAGCATCGGAATGGCACCTACTGTTTTAGAAGTATACAAAATGGCATGCTAGAACCTGTAAACGCTCTGGCGGACGATCTGAGACCTTCTGGAAATCATGTCGATAGTAGCAACGCTCTTAGATTTTTTAAGTTTTAGTAGCGCTATTTCGGTGTTTTTTAGCGACAGCTTAATGACTTCAGAATGCTACTAGTGCTACGTACCATATTATAATAAATAGACAGTAATTGCAGAATGCTACAGATTGTACAGAAGCAACTGTAAACTATTTTTAAATGCATCGGAATGGCACCTACTGTTTTAGAAGTAGACAAAATGGCATGCTAATACCTATAAATGCACTGGCGGACGATCTCAGACGTTCTGGAAATCAAGTCGATAGTAGAAACGCTCTTAGATTTTTTAAGTTTTAGCAGCGCTATTTCGGTGTTTGGGAGCGACAGCTTAATGAGTTCAGAATGCTGCTAGTGCTATGTAACATATTATAATTAATAGACAGTAATTGCAGAATGCTAAAGAATGTACAGAATCAACTGTAAACTAATTTTAAATGAATCGGAATGGCCCCTACTTTTTTAGAAGTAGACAAAATGGCATGTTAGAACCTTTAACGCTCTGGCGGACGATCTGAGAAGTTCTGGAAATCATGTCGATAATAGAAACGCTCTTAGATTTTTTAAGTTTTAGCAGCGCTATTTCGGTGGTTGGGATCCCCAGCTTAATGACTTCAGAATGCTACTAGTGCTACGTAACATATTATAATTAATAGACAGTAATTGCAGAATGCTACAGATTGTACAGGAGCAACTGTAAACTAATTTTAAATGCATCGGAATGGCACCTACTGTTTTAGAAGTAGACAAAACGGCATGCTAGAACCTGTAGGTAAACGCTCTGGCGGATGATCTGAGACGGTCTGGAAATCATGGCGATAGTAGAAACGCTCTTAGGTTTTTTAAATTTTAGTAGCGTTATTTCGGTGTTTGAGCGCGACTGCTTAATGGCCTCAAAATGCAGCACGTAACAATAATAGAAAGTAATTACAGAATGCTAAAGATTATACAGAAACAACTGTAAATTAATTTTAAAGACATCGGAATGGCACCTACTGTTTTACAAGTAGACAAAATGGCATGCTAGAACCTGTTAAAGCTCTGGCGGACGATCTGAGACGTTCTGGAAATCATGTCGATAGTAGAAACGCTCTTAGATTCTTTAAGTTTTAATGGGGCTATTTCGGTTTTTGGGAGCGACAGCTTAATGACTTCAGAATGCTACTAGTGCTAGGTAACATATTATAATAAATAGACAGTAATTGCAGAATGCTACAGATTGTACAGAAGCAACTGTGAACTAATTTTAAATGCATCGGAATGGCACCTACTGTTTTAGAAGTAGACAAAATGGCATGCTAGAACCTAACCTAACCTAACCTAACCTAACCTAACCTAACCTTAACTAACCTAACCTTACCTAACCTAACCTCACCTAACCTAACCTAACCTAACTTAACATAAATTAACCTAACCTAACCTAACCTTACCTAACCTAACCTAACCTAACCTTACCTTACCTAACCTAACCTAAAATAACCTTACTTAACCTAACCTATCCTAACCTAACCTAACCTAACATAACCTAACCTAACCTAACCTTGCTTAACCTCAACTGACCTAATATAATCTAACCTAACCTAACCTAACCTACCCAAACCTAACCTAACCTAACCTAACCTAACCTAACCTAACCTAACCTAACCTAACCTAACCTAACCTTACCTAACCTGACCTAACCTTACCTTACCTAACCTAACCTAACATAACCTTACCTAACCTAACCTATCCTAACCTAACCTAACCTAACTTAACCTTACCTAACCTAACCTAACCTAACATAACCTAACCTAACCTAACCTAACCTAACCTTACCTAACCTAACGTAACCTTACTTTACCTAACCTAACCTAACATAACCTTACCTAACCTAACCTATCCTAACCT
Source organism: Agriotes lineatus (assembly GCA_940337035.1). Taxonomy (NCBI): domain Eukaryota; kingdom Metazoa; phylum Arthropoda; class Insecta; order Coleoptera; family Elateridae; genus Agriotes; species Agriotes lineatus. The sequence goes on along the minus strand of CALNHX010005577.1, from coordinate 1,177 downwards.
AACCTAACCTAACATAATCTTACCTAACCTAACCTAACCTAACCTAACCCAACCTTACCTTACCTAACCTATCCTAACATAACCTTACCTAACCTAACCTAACCTAACCTAACCTTACCTAACCTAACCTAACCTTACCTTACCTAACTTAACCTAACATAACCTTACCTAACCTAACCTAAACTTAACCTGACCTAACATAACCTAACCTAACCTAACCTAACCTACCCAAACCTAACCTAACCTAACCTATCCTAACCTAACGTAACCTAACCTAACCTAACCTAACCTAACCTATCCTAACGTAACCTAACCTAACCTAACCTAACCTAACCTAACCTAACCTTACCTAACCTAACGTAACCTTACTTTACCTAACCTAACCTAACATAACCTTACCTAACCTAACCTATCCTAACCTAACCTAACCTAACATAATCTTACCTAACCTAACCTAACCTAACCTAACCCAACCTTACCTTACCTAACCTATCCTAACATAACCTTACCTAACCTAACCTAACCTAACCTAACCTTACCTAACCTAACCTAACCTTACCTTACCTAACTTAACCTAACATAACCTTACCTAACCTAACCTAAACTTAACCTGACCTAACATAACCTAACCTAACCTAACCTAACCTACCCAAACCTAACCTAACCTAACCTATCCTAACCTAACGTAACCTAACCTAACCTAACCTAACCTATCCTAACCTAACCTAACCTAACCTAACCTAACCTAACCTAACCTCACCCAACCCAAACCAACCCAACCCAACCCAGCCCAACCCGACCCAACCCAACCCGACCCAACCCTACCCAACCCAACCCAAACCAAACCAATCCAAACCAACCCAACCCAATCCAACCCTACCCAATCCAACACAACCCAACACACATGATTTAACATAAAGACATTTTAAAGCGAACGCGCCATAGACTTAGTGTGAGACATTTTAATTTTTACTGTGCTGTATCTCAGTAACCGTTGGTCTGCCCCGAATGTCCCCAGCAGCAATATTGTTCAGCTCGACGAGACGAGTAGAAAGGTGTATAGCACATGTCGATCGGAGTTGGTCGCTAAACTAGATTAGGTTAAGTTAGGTTATGTTAGGTAAGGTTAGGTTAGGTGGCGTGCAGTGTGACTTGTTATTAGCCTTCGGTGAGGTAC